>CAEFZX010000872.1:0-43990 GCA_903066825.1 Alfaro cultratus | reverse complement strand
ACTATATATAAAGTTTTCATTCTCTAATTTTACAAATGTACTGACTATTGTAAAATCGCTGATCCAAACTCATTTGGGTTTTTTCATTATTTTTGCCGCTTTCTGTGCCAGTAAACCATATCCAAGTTTTCTGACATCAGAGACATTGAGAAACCATCTCTGAGTATAAAGACGTTATTCCAGTGCTACAAAGACACATTAACAGAACCAAACCTCACTAGAGCTCCTAAAATAAATCTAGAGGGCATACAAGACTACTCCCTCTTTTCAAAGCACTTCCCCCTATGTGTTGCTCTGCTGGATTAAATCAAGTGAACCCAACAAATGAAGGCATTAGTGAGAAAAATAGATGCACCCCTTAGGGTCATATGCGTCTCCCTTCTTTATCGCAGACAGATGCATTATTTCTGGGCAGCCATCCAAATTACACATAGGGAGATTTAAACTTGGAAAATCATGTTACTGTTCCTCAATATGTCAATGACGTTTTCCACAGCACCATCGCTAATGGAGCTAAATTCTAAGATTCTTGATTGCCTGAATCACATTCTAGCAACAGCATCAAATTTGCTGCAGATATTTATTCAGATATTCATCCATTCAATCAAGATGACAAAGAAAACTAATTGTGATGACAAAAAGAGAAGCGTTGTACCCACAGGTAATAAATTCTATACTGGAGTTTATTGTGGTATCTAGAGTTAATTCATTTGTCTCTTGTGTGGAAAAAAGCAACATTCTCTCACACTATATCCAAATTGCAATTTGAAAATATTTTAGGAATCTGAGAAAAACACTTTACACTTTCTGTTAAATGGTATTTACCTTTTCTAGGTTATATGCATAAAAATATATGACATGATTTAACTGTATAACATTTTGCTTGAAATTAAATCTTCCTGATAAAAGCATGTAGTTTTTATATTGAAGATGGGTTTCACTTTTTTTTGTTCGTAACTACTCTCCAGCTCCCTCTAGTGGAGGTGATATGATAGAACACAATATCATAGACATTGACCAAATAATCTTTTTAATACACATTGCAAGTACAAAGTAGGGCCCTCTTCTGTCTTGACAGCTGATTCTTTTGTGATATAAAAACTGAACAAGGTATAGGGGAAATTCCTCAAAAAGTTTGGTTTATATTGACACGATAGTACCACGCATTTGCAGCAGACCTGTTGGCTGAACATCTGTGAGGCCATTGGAATACAGTGAACTCATGTTTATGTTATTTGAGCTTTGTGACACGATGCTTACTTTGTTCAATAATAATTTTCATAATATCTAGTTGCCTAAAGACATTAAGTTGGTGCTACATGATTGTTTTATGACTTGACTACCGTCAATTTTAGAGTGTAAATTTTTTTGTTGTATAATGAAAAGCATTTTCTTAAGAAAAAAATAGGTTCAATACAAAATACATAATATAATTTGAAACATTTAATCATGATTTCAGAGTTATAATTTTGTTAATTAAAATTGGTCAACGATAATGTTCAAGTCAGAACCTTCTGGAAATAATTTTTTCAATTTCTTTTACAAAAATGACATCCAGTAACATCTAAATCTGATCATCTCACAAGACTGAAACTACCCTTCTCAAAGACTTATACTGCAGCTCATTTATTTTCACATTTTTCCCATAAACACTTTCATAGACTTGATTTTGAATCTTTCCATGTTGTTTATTCCTTTGATGATTTGCTTCTTTGAACATTGCACATATTTGGTAAGTTACCCTCCTCCCCTCCTTCTTCCCACCTCGGAAAATTTTGTTTTGGGACAAGTGCCACAAAAATAGAGACATTAATTATTATTACCACCACTATATAACTTGACGTTGCAGCAGTAAAGATTTGGTTTGGATCCAAGTTCCAAACATTGCAGCAATAAAAAACCTAGAAACTTAGTGCTTCATCTTTTCTACCCAATAAATCTACCAATGCAAAATATATTCCTCTAAATATCCCTAAAAGTTAATGATAAGCTGAGTTAAAAGGAAGGGTGGAGTATTCTTTAGTAAGAATTAAGATTTGGGATTACACTAGTTGGCTTTTTATTCATGCTCTTACATGATATTGCTAATGTTTTTTTCTAAGGTTGCAATCTTCTAGATATAAGTCAGCGTGAATATTTTTTCTTCTCTGAGGTATTTGTGATGGGCAAAATTTGCTTCAAGGACAGTTTAAGTGTTGTTTTTTTTTGTTGGTTTTTTGAGGGTTCAGGTGAATTTGTTTTTTACAAAACATGTGACAAAGATAAAGGGACATCCAATAGTTGAGTCCTGTTGATCCAGGTCACGATTCTGAAGGTAGTTTAGCAATTTTTGTAGCTAAAAGTAAAAAATGTACCGTAGATGTTAAAAGATTGTGACGATACATCACAATCTTGCAGGCTGAATGGAAGAAAGGATGAACCAAAAAAGTTGAAAGAGACAAAAATGTTTTAGTGTTGGGTGCATAACACCAGGGTTCAACTGGAGTCTTGAAAATTCTGGAATAGTATGGAATTTAATACTATCTTTGAGCATGGGTTAAAATAGACCTTTGGCCTTTATTTCTTATTCCAGTATGATAAAGGATAAGAATGTGAGTTTGTGAAAAGTCAACATCCATTTAGCTGACATACTTTGGTCGATAATACACTTGCCTTTTGTTCAATAATGCCTGGAGAAAGGCCTCCCAACGCTGAAAGAATTTCGCAAGCATAGAAAATGCATAGGTGGATGGACAAAAACTAACTTGTCTAATTATTATAAAATGTGAGTTGAAACAGGTACCAAGAAAGGAGTAAAATAACCCTTATATACACTGCCGAATCAGAAACTAACATTAGGATTGTCTTATCTAATACTTAAACACTGATAACAACAAAAAAAAAAAAATAGTCAAATGTTTCCTACTTGTTGTTCAGGTTATTGATGTTCTTCACTAAATGTCTAATTGTTCTTTCACAACATTAGTGAGACACAAGACGCCCAGAAAGGATGGCATGTGCACATGGAAGTTCATTTTTATCATATTTTTTCTTAAAACATTCACAACTATATAAGACAAAAGGAAAAGGAAACAAAACAGAATTGACCTGCAGTTTGCATCCATTTTCAAAAATGTTACATAAATAACACTCAGATTTATAAATATCTCTTTTATAAACATATAAATATTTGTAAACATAAATACATTAACGCAGGAGTGAATGAAGTACTTGAATGTACAGCAGCAGCAGCAACAATGTACAGCTCTTGCGGTTTTTAGTTTTTACAACATTGTCCACAACGTCATAGTATGCATCTCTGTATTTGTAGACCATTTGTATGGCATACATTGGTGAATATATACCTGCATATTTACTATGTATATATTCATATTTATTTATATAAAGTGATGAGGCTTCTGCAGCATTGTCTTCTCAGTCTTTGCCCAAATCTGGCTGTGGGCTCGTTCGTACCGAAAATCGTATCAGTTGGTCATTTTTCGCTCAGGTGGCAACACACTCAGCCTATGTTGTCCAAACCCATCGTCCAAAGACCTAGAAAAAAAAAGAGAAACAGGAGAGAAAATCTTATAAGCACTGTCAGAGACTGGTTCATAAACACGTTATAATTTATTCTGTAATTTTAAGAGCCTATTCATCAGCTGCTCATCATCTTGGGGATTTCCAAACATGCTTGTTGGTTTTAATCTCCATAAAAAAATTTAAAAAAAAATCTTACTCTGGTCTCTTGAACTGGGAATCCATTACAAAATTTCACATTTCTGGGTGTTAACCAGTGACCAACACTTCCATGTTAGTCATAAACTCTCACGTCCTCACGCTGGATCTCACTGTTTCACCACAACCACAAAAAGGCCCCAGCCCTCAGGACTAATTGTGTGTCACCTTAGCTTCCACATTACTTCATTCACAAACACAGCCCCTTCCCTGCTTTTGGTCAAAACACTTGGGTTTGGAGAAAATGGCTTTCCCAGAAAGATTCTGACCACTGCAGGGTGCTTCGTTTTCAAGACAGTGCATGGATGTGTATGCGCTCGTCCACATCGCCACTTCCTTCCTCCATCCCTCCTTGTCGTCTCCAATTCCTAAACATGATGTATGCCGCTGTTTTTCCAAATGAAACAGATGGGTTCGTCCACGATTATGAGTAGAAACATGAGAGTGGACTTCCTAAACACCCACAGGATTGTACCCTATATGTCACTCTAATTTAAGTGATTTTTTCAGCAAAACGTTTGCATCCTCGAAGAAAGTATTGCAGTGGTTGAAAATTTATTATTGTATTAACTTGGTATATTATCTTTTTTGGATTCTTTGGGGCTTAAAATCTTCCTATGTTCCAGGTGGTTTAATAATAAGGATTTATTCACACAGTTATGACACAATAACACACTTGAGTGACTCCTGACATGCAACTAATTTCTGAATTATACTGGAATTCATTGCAAAATGCAAGTATCATGTGTCTATTTGTTGACTCTGTAATTGCATAATAACAGAACACATTGCCTTATGAACCATCCTGACATTAGCTAGCTATATATAGCCTATATATATCCTTTTGTCTCATCCTGTGGACCATATTTAATTTTTCTTCCAGATATGAACACCTTTCTTATTTATTTCCTCAGTGTGCTTTCTAAGGTAATAGAAGTGTCCTAAAACACTAACTCAACATTAAACGTAGTCGTTTTCTTGTCTTTTTGTCGTCTATTTGCACATTTATTCAAAACTATTCCTTTTATTTATATCACTTTTCTCTCTCTCTCTCTCTTTTTTTTTTTTTTCTTTTTTGAAACCAGCACAGATTTTCCTCATTGTTTCTATCTGGGACGTTACTCTGGTTCCATCTAAGTGTAAAAAACAGTGATTGCCCCATGAACTCACCGCCTCTTCACAGCTCCGAGCCCTAGCAGCCCATCCCGCTGATGGTCCCTATCCTGTCCATCTTGTGTCCGAAACAGCCACTCCGTGACGTGGAGCCCGCCTTCTTGTTTCCCGACTTGTGCCTCCGCGCTGCGGGCTGGTCGTTGAGGAGACGTGCCCACATCCCTCTGGCCCGGGTGTCCATGCGTAAATCTCGCAGTAACCTCATCCGAGAGCGCACTGCATCTATCCTTCGCTCCCTCTCATCTGAGTCCAGGATCTCCGCTAGTTCCTCACCCAGCAAACTTCGGAGGGACTGTGAGATGAACAAAATACATGAGAAGTGCATCCCTTCTGTAAATGTTTTTTTCTTTTCTTTTCAAACCTCTGATAACTCAAACTACAAGAATATATACTGCTTGTTCGGGCAGAGGTTACATATTTTTACACCATTTGAGGTAAGCCTCAACACAGTATATTCAAATAAACGGCAAGCATTAGAGGGAATATTTCAACATTTTATACCCTTCGGGGGTAACAGCTTCAAATTCCACTCCAAAAGAGAATGTTGCAGTTATTAGATTAGAGGTTAATGGAAATCACTCCTAGTCTATAAATCTCCCCTGTCGCATATAAGCGCTACTTTAATTTTTATTAAGTGACACTGCGTTCTAATAAAACTACCAGACTGGAAAACAGGTGCATATGAACTGTATTTAGTCTGCACTTTAGTATCCACTTCGCCCTGGTCATTTATTTATATGTTAATAACGGATATATGACTGCACAACTTATTTTAAATAGTTAGGATAGTCCTTTGCCACGGTTATAATTTGATTTTACGCACACAACAGATTCCAACAGATACATTTTCAAGTCGGAAATAAGTGTAAAAGGAACCATCGGTACCTGCTGATGACTAAATTGTGGAATGCAATTTAACACCTCTTTAAATTGCTATCTTATAAATGTTATTTTAGTAGCTACAACAAAAAGGAACGCAAAAAGCTTGGGCAAGTTTTAACTCATTAACAAAGAGAAAACAATGCTTTTCCAGAATGACAAAAGTGAGCTAAAATAATATCTGACGCGTTTTGTTTTGTTTTTTTTTGCGCTCAAATCAAAAAGCAACTTTTCATGTATAAACTAATACCAAGCATCATTTGAGATACAACCGGCTTACCTTCTGTTGCGCTTGAGTTAAAGGTTTTGCTCCCATCTTTTCTGAAAGCAGGCTGACCAAAAGTCCACAAGCAACCAAGTAGGACAAGTTCATTTTGTCAAGTCTTACAGGGATTCCTCTCCTCTTCTTCTTCTTCTTTAGAACGATGGACGGTCGGTTCAGTCAGTCAGCCACTGAACAGGATTGAACGCGTCCTTTACCCCAACGCTTCTGAACTGCTGTTCTAATTCTGCGCATCAGTCCTCGGCTCTTTATAGCCAGCCCTCAATGATGTCACGACAACCTGCGTAATGGTCCTCCTTCAAGCCAATTCTTTGTTTTCGCTACCTGCCTCCGAGCACGTCATGTCAGGGTTTAATTAAATGATACAATGTTCTGGTCATCGAGGTTTTACAGGAAATGATACATTGTCTATCCCTTGTCAAAAATCCCCCTACTTCTAACTTTTGAACCCTTAGCCGAATTGGTACTAAATAAGATTGCAGACGTCCTGGTGAAGGACCCATAAAAATGCAACAATGATGACACCCCCCCCCCCCTCCGCCCCAACAAAAAAAACCCCAAAACATTACTTTACACAAGCACAATGTATAAAACCCTAAATTTACCTCTAGAATTTAAGTGTCAAGTCTTTTTCAGTGACTTTACTAGATAAATTTAAAGAATTGTGCACTAAAGGCAAATCATCTGAGCAAATGTAAACTTCTTGGATAGGAAAATACAAACTTGTATACATCTTACAAAGAAATAAAGAACAAAATACAAGCAAGTACGTACATGCTTTTTGTGATACAACACATAAAGCATCTCTACATAAAGAAGAGTCGGCCAATGACATCACCATCGAAGGCATCTGTTTCAATGTACTTGAGGGAAAGTTACAATAAAAGAAGGTTTAGACTAAACAGCAGATAATCGCAGATGTGATTTTCAGGTTTTCTTGCCCAGAAATTCAAAGACATACTTTTTTGTCACCTCCACCAGGGCTCTTTAGAAAATAACCAGATAACACAGAAAAATTAATTTATTTTTCAGTTATGTTTATTGATATGATTAAGACCGACAACTAGGATAGATTCTCATTAAGTATCTATCCTAATTGCATCGGCTTACAGTGTGGCAGTGATGAAACATTCGTAAAGAAGTCCTTATCAATGTTGTGATAGAGTTGTTAATGCAATTTTTGTTCAGATTGTCTGTACCTCACAGGCCCAGAGATTAAAAGTTAAGAGTTTTGTCATAAAACCATCTGATGTGCTATTAAGAAATTCACTGGAGAATATTTTAAAGGCAAGATGATTACTACCGCCATTACTTCACCCCACCATCTGCTTTAACAGATCTCAATCACATTTTAATGGCAGCATGAAGGACACTGAATCCATATCATGGATGCTTGTAATTAATCTTTCATTAAAAAAAACAAAAACGAATGGTTAAAGCAGAGTAGCTTCTGTGCCATCACTATATTGTTTCATAGTGGTAGCACAGAAGCACATCTTTTAAGAGCCAATACCACTCTTTTCAATAAATATGCTTGAAAATGTAGTTTCCTAATAAAATCAACATGTTATAGACGGAATTTATACATTCTAAACACATCATAGTAATGTTTTATTTGACGGGTGGAGTTGTGAAAATCTAAATGTTGCAACTTCAATTTATTTGAGTGTGTATTAATGAAGCTGTGCAGGTACAAAGTGACCAGAGGAACGGGAGTGTCAGGCAGCAACCGGTTTGGAACACACAGTGGCAGCATTTGCTGTGCTGACAGGGGAAAGTTCTATGTAGTCAAATTTTTGGTGGGTAAGCATCAATGAATGAAACTTGGTAAACAATTGAGCAGATCAAATAAAAATCCAAGCAAAGCAGAGAAATTGCAGAACAGTTCTGTGCAGTAATTTTAAGTGTGTTTATGCATCTGCTGGAACTAAAGAAAAAGGTCTTATTAACTGACTTACCTCATAAAATATATTATTCTTTGTTTAATCTCCCTCAAAAGCCTGTTACATGTATTCAACCTAAATTAAATAGCTATGATTGTTTCAAATTAAACTCAATTATTAGCAAAGGCACTCCAATAATTTTGCTGTGAATAACTAATGAACAAACTAGAACAGCAATTAGCACTAAAATCAGAATTACTTAAATTATATTCATGCAGTGTTAACAACTGTTTTGATTTGTTTAGGGTTCAGGGTTGTTTTCCTGATTATATAATACAATGAGTAGAACGCTTTTGGTCCATCACTATTAATACATACGCGAGGAAAAAATAACATTCAGCATTTAATCATTTATAAATACTGCGAAAAAGAAGTTAACATATAAACTCTGCATCAAATGGTTCGATAGAAAATTTCACTTAGACTTCTCACAAAAAGTAAATGTACATCAAAATCAAAAAGGTTGGTGGTTTGAGTTTCTAAATGTAGAATGGGAGGCAGATCTTTTAGCTATTAGGCGACAGTCACACATAAACAAAAACTGTTTAAGGCAAGCCAACACCCATTAGAGAGGGTGCTTCACTTGGTTGCGTCTCTAAGGTGTGCTACGTGGAGTCCAGCGCTGGACCATTAGTCCACGGACGTGCACAAATGGACGCCCATTTTTATGACTTCCATGTCTATGGAAGTCATACAAATAACTTCCATTTGTATGACTTGTAACATTTGGTTATTTTTGGCATTAAAGCCTGTTTTATATGTTACTGAATCTCATTATTTCTCAAGGTAATGACTGAGGGGTTTTGGCCAGGTCCTGGAACTGGTAAGCAAAGATGGACAATTTTGACATTGCAGTTTGTTCAGCAAGCATTAATAAATGATTAGCAAAAAAGAGTCAATGTTAATGATGACTACAGTGCTTCTACATCAGGTGGTGTATCAGCCATTTCAATGCAAGTTCGCAGAGAAATGCAGGACAATTCAAAAGCTGTGGGAACTGAAAGACATAGTTGATGGAGAGTGTGGCAAAGAAGGACACATAAACTGTAACTGTCCAAGCTGAAAAAAATGATTCAAAAATCACAAAGCCAAAAATGTGGTTGGTGGAAATGAAGAAGACCCCACTGAGAGTGCCTTTGTTGAAAAACACAAATCTTAAAGAAGGACCGAGACAAGTTGAGTGGTTGATTGATTCTGGAGCATCAAAACGCATGACCAGTGATAAAGAAATTCTTCAAGAAATTCTTTTAAAACTACCAGTAGTTTTAAAAGACACAGTGTGTGAAACTGGATGGTGGCAGTGTGGTGGAAGCCCAAGGATTTGGCATTGTTAAAATGAACTTGACCTTCAAAGTCAGTGATACTAAACTTGCAACCATGTATGATGTGCTGTACGTTCCAAAGTTGTCTGGAAATCTTTTCTTATTGGGAGCTGCTACAAGGAAAGGAAATGCAGGGCAGTTCAAAAAAGCTTAGTGCTACATAATTGGCAAGGATGGGTCTCTTCAAGATTCAATGGCCTGTACCAGTTGTATGTTAAATGACCTTTGCCTGTCTGTCATAGTACATCAGTGACATTGTCCAATGAATGTGGACACAAAGTTGCAAGACTGAGATCAGATAATGGTCGGGAGTACATTTTAAGTGAGTTTTAAACAATATTTGAAGGCTCCAGGTATCTACCATGAGATGTCTGTACATCATACACCTCAGCAAAATTGAGTTGCAGGAAGAAAAAACACGCAGAAGCAGTGAGGCGCATGCTGTCACATGCTAAGCTACCAAAGATGCACTGGGCTGAAGCAGTAGCAACAGTAGCCTACATACAAAACAGATTGCCAACATCTGTTCTAAAGCAAGAGACACCCTACCAACAATGGGCTGGCAAAAAAAACGTTAGTGTTTGGTTGTGTTGCTAAAGTACATGGCCCAGACACTGAAAAACGAAAACTAGACAAGAAAGCTGTGAAGTTCAGGTTTGAGGGATATACAGTACAGACAATTCAAGAGGTTATTGTCTGTTCGATGAAGAAAAGAGAAGAATTCTGATTCCAAAAATGTTGAGTTTAATGATTCAAACTTTGACTGGAAACATGAGGTGGACATTTCCTGTCCGGAGAAAGAGGTGACTACCATCACAGAAGAAAAGGAAACAACTGATGTCAAGCATCAAAGTGATTGAGAAGGAGAGAGATACAAGTGCAGACTTGTTGCCAAAGGTTACTCACAGCCATATGGTGCTGATGGGGTTGAAACGTTTTCACCTGTGGCAAATTTTAGCTCAATTTGTACATTATTGTCCTTTGCCATCCAGAATAACCTACATGTATGTCAAATGAATGTTGTCACTGCATTCTTAAATGGACACCTGGGAAAAAAAAAAATATATACATAGAACAACCTGATGGACACATCAAACCAGGTCAGGAGCATCTTGTGTGAAAGCTAAAAAAGCAATCAATGGACTCATTGTTGGAACAAAGAGTTCACAAAATTCATGATGGATCTTGGATTCAAATAGAGCACCTCGGATCCCTGGGTGTTTGTGAGAAGAGCACATCCCCAGAAGAGCGAGGCAAATCCAGCAAGAAACAATATCTCACAAGCCGAGAAAAGCAGGCTTCCGGATGGTGAAGAAATGCCAGGTAAGCTTAGAGCCTTCACATTTACCACATCTTTGAGGGAATCTGCTCTCCGGAATGGCATGTGGTGAACCCAACAGTTCAGTAGGGACATGAGAGCGGAACTGGAAGCCTCAATTAATTTTTCCCAAACCATATCCAAAATGTTGATCCATTGAAGTTTTAATGTCCAAAAGTGCTTAATGATCATAAACTGTTGAGGCACTGTAACAGCAAAAATACACAAGTAAAGCAAAAATAAGAAAGTAAAGAAAGCAAGTCAGATGGCGTGCCTGTTACACTGGTGCCATCTTGATTGAAGTATTGGTTTGATGTTATTGGATACTCATACATCTGAATGACAAATTGATGCTTTTGTTCATATTTGCAGCAACTACAAGTTCAACTTAGCCTGCATAATTCTCTTTGAAACGTACTTGCTATTCATCAAATATATTAGGCTCACATTTTGTCCAAAAATGGTCTCAAGTCTTTATTCTTTTTTCTTACAGTGAAGGGACAAATGCCAAATGGCAGAAGAAGGAGAATCTTCACTAATAAGCTCCAGAGCAAAATGAAGCTTCCTCATAGCATAAAGGTAAAGTGCTTGTAGTGAAGATGCTCTCTGTTGGTGGAGCCACTTTATATCTAGCAAATTCATTTTCGACCAGTATTTTCATCAGCTTCTGTTCATAAATGTTTTTCAGCCAAACATTTTTTCTTGATTACTAATTAGTTTATTTAAAATTTTAACAAGTGTGTGACACATTCTTCCTTAATACCACAGCTTCTGTGTCACAGGTTTGTGCTTTTTAATTACATGATTTTCCCAATGACATCACACAGCTTGCCGGCGAGTACTGATGCTTTTGCCTGTTATTCATCATTCTTGATCTGTCTCAACTAAAATAAATACTCTTATGTGCTTGATTTACAGTTGGTGATTTTAGCTGTCATGTGGTTGAATTTAAATTAGGTTCACTAACTTACTTTAATTGTGCATTAATACAAGCTTACAGAGGGACAAGACCCTTCAATGAGTGTGTATGGGAGAGTTCAGTGTCTTGGTTTCTTCTTTGGTGTTTGTGTTAGTAAAGCTACAAGCCTGTTATGGCCCTATAAATAACAGTTTTATTGCATGTGGAATTTTAATGCCTTTTACAAAACTGCTCTGACGGATTTCACATCTGCCATAACATGCTTGAACCTAATGGAAAAGGATGGATACAGTTAAAGCCAGATTTTTTCAAATACAAGGGACACAATCTTTTTTCTTCCTTGCTGTCTGACATTAAATCAGATGAAAATAGCTCTGTTTCAAAATAATACAAAATAGATAGAATATTATGACACTCAAGGTCACTCCAAAGTAGTGACTTTTTAAGCTTCAGATGGGTAAATTCATAAGCTTTGGGTTAAATAAAGGCACACCTGTGGAGTGTTTTAGGACTTTTTAAAAAGTTGTATTGACAGAAATAGAGAAAGAAAATTCTAAATATTTCTTAGTGAGATTCCTTAAATGATCTACAATAGTCATTTTTACATCTTTAGTTAACTTAATTTGCAAGTCAGTAACATTCCACCAACAAATAAAGTGTGCATGCCAAAAACTAATGCTGGTGTAACAGCATGTGAGGTGAGTTATCCAAAATTGATGGAAACTTTCATAATATTGTTTCACTGTTCATGTTTGAAGAATGAATTAACCACAAGTGGAATACAGTCATATGAACAATATAGTTTTATTGTTTCTTCCAAAGCATGCACTAGTGTCTTTATTGTAATTCCATAACCAAAACATACTAATGAGCTTTGAGGAGACAGAGAGATGACGAAAAAAAAAAAAAAAAAAGCTGAATGATGAAGTGGAAAAAGCATAGTCACTTCAAAGCACATAGGATAAGAAAAGAATCGGTTTTAATTGTTAATTATGCGTTACCCCTTATTTCTGTTTAAAAATAATTCCAAACATTCCACAGGACAAATGTTACAATTTTAATTTGAAAAGTATTCTAATCTTTTAATTGGTAAATGTGGGTTTGTACATATTTAATTGTGTGCCCAAAATAACATACACAAAAGAGTGAACTCATAATTGTTAAATGTCTTAGAAAGAAAAGATTTCAGTGCCTACATAAATAAAAATAAAAGAGGCTTTGGGGTCATAACAGAGATTTATGTTATTATCTGAATCATGAGAGTTGCTTAGTTATTTGCTTAGTGGATTTATTTTACAGCAGAAGTAGCTGCAAATGCACATGCACAAGGCACAGATGTCGCCAATGTTTGGACAGGTAATTTGAAGAATTCTAATACTCCTGATGACATCATTTAGTTAACAACAAAACATTTATGTTTGAATTGAGTAAAAATAATGAAAATCGCTTAAATGAAAAAATGCAATGTCAGGCAAACAACTGAGCACAAGATTTGTATAGATAACTTTGAAATACATTTACAAAAGCAGCAGCGACAAAGTTTTTATGTGTCAATATGCAAGCAGCTGTGGGGTTTATAATTGGCCTAAAATTGCATTAGTATCCAATGTTAAGTTACTTTAAAAATATGAGACTCTCAAGATCTAAACTCTATTTTATGAATGAAACTAGACTGGCACCAATCCAATAATGAAAATTGATCTGCACACACCAAGATTATATTTAAAGAAACAAAAGAATTGAATTTAGATCATCTTTGCAAGTCTGAAATGAACTCAATTTTTTTTTATCGTGTGGCATTGCATCAGGAACTATATCATTTCTAGGCAACATTTTTGCTGTATTGAACAAAGGAGAAATCAAAATCTACTCTAAAAGAAAAGTACATGATCTACTTAGGACAAAAAGCCATTTACACTGAATGACAATGTTTGGAGAAGCATATATTGCTATCTGAATGGTAGTTTTTGAAGAAAATCTTTGCTCGTTTTAGCAAGACAGTGCCAACAACTTTAGCATATCATATGGACATTCCTCTAAACACATGTAAAGGTGTGCAAATTATTTCATTATTTTTTAAATGGTTATCTATTTTGGAACCCGAACTGTACTAAAGCCATGAAAGTGAAAAATATTCACTTTTAGGAGCAGACAGCTTTGTGTTTACTGTAATACCACACATTTGTGATGACTGGAACAGTTTTTAAGCCACTGTAAGGTTGGCCACTTATTCAGCCAATGTGGAATAATCCATACTTGGGGTTTGGGTGGCGTACGCTGTGACAAAGCCACATGGAAACAGGACTGTGCAGCACAAATATATAACCACATAATAAGCTTACAAGTAATTCACTTGTGAGTGGCGAGTCCTTAAGCTAATGTCACTGCAAATAAATACTAATGCACTAAAACACTGACAAACGAATGCAATGTTTGTCAGTGTTTGCACCCGATTAATTTGGTGCAAATTAATCAGGGAAATAGTACAAATAGTTTAAAAAACAGCAGTGAGTCACTTATAATATTGATCATTTATGAGCACAACTGAACCTTACACTTTGTGTTGCAGTTGTTTCAAAATTCTGAAAGTGTTAAACAAATCCAGTGATGAAGGGTATTACAAACATGGAAAGTCAACCCAGTGATAGGGTATCGAGTTTGCGCTAAGCTAAACTTATGCGTCTCCTGCAGAATGCTACAAAAAGTTAAGCATAGATGTCAAACTGTTCTGAGAAGAACTAAACCTACTGAGCTATGTGAAGTGGCATTTCCATTTAAGAGAAAAATGTTTTATTTGCGTCACACATTGTTCCTTTTATGTATCACATTCACGTAATGTTAATGTATCACAGTCAAGATGAGTCAAGATGTTTCTCTGTTAGAAACTGTGTAGCTGCAGAGGGTATGAAAACTAATTGAACAAGATGTGCCTGCTGCAGGCGTCAGGCCAAGTTTCCCAGGCCTGTCGTCTGGGAACTTGCTGTTTTTCCCTTGGCCTTCTCTGCATGTCGGACAGCTGCACAGGAGATAGAGTGTTTAGTTTTTGCATCCTCTAGACATGATAGTAAGCCTTTTTCTTCTTAGGTCTCCTCCTATGTTACGTGATCAAGAGGCGTTTAAACTGTGTAACTCTGAGTTCGTCAGAGCAGATTTTGATTTCTCCGTCTCTGTGGCTGCAGACGCATTAAAGATTGATTTTGCTCCCTGACTCTTGTCTAGATTTCAGTCTCTGAACTGTGCACTTCACAACTACTGTAAGGAAGGAAGATCTCATAAAAGTGACATGTGGCTGTCTGTGGAGTAAACCCAAAGAGCAAAGCAATTACTAAACTGCAAGATCTGGAATGACTGTTTTTAAAGTTTAAAAACAGAATCACTTAACACGGAGGGGTGTAATACAATTACTTGCAACTAAAAAGTCTTTTGAAGTCATTCCTGTCGTAATGTCTGAGGACAAGCTGCATGCATGGACTGACGCAACCAAACATCAGCTGAACTGAAAAAGCAGGGCTGCAGACACTTTATGTGAGGTCACCACTTTGTTCCGCTTAAAGAGCAACAAGGAATGTGTCAGCATAACCACAAAGGCTAGTTGTTTCTTAAAATGCAGCTGCTTAAAACGATTTAATTTGTAGATAATTGCTAAATAAACTGATGTTATATTATGAATAGTTGTCTTTATCTTACAGTGTTGTCACAGATTGCTCTACCATTATTTTCAAAGCCACATAATATTTTAGTGTGCATGTCATGATCTTGGATGTTTGGTTTGAGTTTTCTTTGGTTTTGTATTCTGGCTATTTGTTTAACTTATGTTCAATATAAATCTTATTGATTACTTGGCTCTGTTGTATTCAGCTTAGTTATTATTGCTTTTACGTTGATCACTGTTTCGCCTTTTTTATTATTTATTTCCTCCTCAGTCCCTATCTTGTTAGTCACCTTTCCTCAGCCTACCTGTCTGGTCTTCTCACTCAGCTGCACCATTTCTCAATCAGCCACCTGCCACTTGTCATCTAATCAAGCTCCCCGTAGTTAAGCTCCTCTTTCTCCTTCAATCACTTCTGGATTTTTACAGTTTTTGTCATGAGATCTGCTCTCCAAGCTGTGTCCAGATATCTATATATATTAATCATTACATTCTATGATGTTCAAAACAAATCAATGTGTGAGAAATGGAAAAAAAAAATATTTATAAATATTATCCATATACAATTAACTGAAATAGCACTTAAATGTGCTATGAGCTAAACTGTCAGTGAGTCATTTCAAAGCAGAAAGGAACCCTTTTAATGTAAACCTAAAGCTTTTGCAAAAATTTCAAGGTACAAGCATCAGCAACAGAAGCAAGATGTGAGTTTATTAAAAACAATAGAAATGTCAAGTCAAATATATGTTTAATAAAGTAAGATAGCCCTGCAGAAACTCCTGGTGGGGCAACATATCTAATGATGTCAAAAAAGAGGTGACTGTAGCATCTGAATTGCCAGGGAGCTGATGCAGAATAAATTTTATGTGTGACTTTAAAGTGCTTCCAAACATATATGCTATGATTTTAATGATCTAATGGAGTGAGATTTTGCTTTAACAAAACCTTAACCCTTTTCTTAAGTTACTCTGATCGGTATTGGAGATAAAATAAAAAAAAAAGTCTTTATTGGGACAGCCCTTAGAAATTTTACCAGACCTCAGTTAAATGGTTTGTTTGGGTAAGCTTGGCATGTTTACCCAAAACATGCAAGTTTTGGGTAAACTTGCATGTATTCAACTGTCTTTGCCAATGCAGGATTGTTGTAACTGTTCACAAGTGAGTAAATAACCAAGAGAATAAATGTAATCATATTTTGCTGCAGCTCTGTGCGCAACTTTTTTTTTTATGTTGTAATTATACAGAACAATTTACAAAGAAATGTATAAAATCTAAAATTAAATTTTTTACTAACACACTTCTGGTGGTGTCATGTTAATCTACAGCAACAAGCTGCAAGCCAGAGGAGTTAGAATTAGTGACTATTCTGGCTGACTGCAAATGATGGCTTTTCTTTTCACCCAAACCAGTATTTAGAAGTCCTTGCAACAGCTTGGAGCTGTTACTTGCTCAACAGCAGAATTTCAAACAAGATCAAACATTTGACAACAGACATGGTGACCAACTGAGGTCTAGCCCAAATAGGACAAACCAAACCAGTCTGGCTATGGGGTTTTCACAATAACTTTCACTTTCAATGTGCATGTGCATCCCATTTAGTGGCTGATCTTTGACGTCAAGTTAGAGTAGACCTGCGCAGAGCCCACACAGGTCTATAATGAGCAAAAGAGTGTTAAGCAAAATACAGACTTTTTATATTTACAATATTTGTGATTTGCATTTTTTGTGCCTTGGTAGAGCGAGTGTTTAAATGTCTGAAATTGGTTCATAAACTAATTTTGCCTCAACCTCCATGCATGTGTTTAATCTTGTACGACCATGCAGATGCAATGCTATTCAAATCAGTTTATTGTATTTGAATTGTGTTATTTACATATAGGAATGCCTTATTTACCTCTCAATGGCCACACACAAAGGAACATCTAATTGAAACAGCAGATGACCACAATCATTTTCCATCAAACAGAAACATTTTGGCTGAAGACCTGAGAAAAAGAGAAACTTCACAGTCGGGTAACTAAATTGAGTCCTTTTTTTTTTAAACTACTAAGTCTAAAATCAAAGAGGCAATTGAGATTGTAACCCACAAGTCATGAACAAGTGTCTGATTTGCAACATTAAAAGAATACTTTTTTATGCCGTCATACAGTGTTAGGTGCTGATAGAATCAAACTAGCTTTGGATAAATTGACCTCACTATGGTATCTTTATCTGTATTATGATTCTGAGTCCAATTACATTTTTTAACAGCTATGGCACTATCTCACTGTACATCACATAATGAATCATAGCTTTTCTATTATTTATTCACTTTCTGGACAAATTACCTTCTTCATTCCATCCTGCACCAGCTGTCAGATCATCAGTCCACTACGGGGCAAACGTAAAATCTTCTTCAGTTTTCACAGAAAGAATTAAAAAATGGGCAAGGAGAAAGATCACCTGTCAACCAGCTACCATTTTTTTCCTCAACAAATTTTGGAAACACAGCAGCATATTTTTTCCAACTACGGTACATATTATTGTTAGATATTAAACCCCATGAGTAAAATGGCAAAAAAGTCATTGCTAGGTCCACTTTTAGGACTGGAGGACATTGATGGAAAATATACTGCTTTGCTCAATGTAATTATTATATAAAATGAAGAACTGAATGTTTTCCTACGGAGAGTCTGTTTTTAATGACAAATCTTGGTTCTTCATTGGTGAGTATACAAATGTCCTTCTTTTAATGTTGTCAAACTGTTGCAATCTGGTGAAATATTAACAGCCCAATGAATTTGGGGACCATTCTCCAGCGGATGGCTAAAGTCAATAATTTTTTGAAACAGAAAGTGACTATGTAAAACACCACCTCTCTGAGGCAACCAGACAAGGACATAGCAAGCAAAAAATAGCTTAGAGATATACCGGAAGATTCCATTTGTACTTATTAGGTGAACTTTCTGAATTCAACATGAAAGTTAAAAAAACAAAAACTAAGGACAATACAAACCATCAGCCATCAACAGTTGGAAATTTGTTCAAAAATTACTACCAATTTTGTGTAACAGTTCATTCATCTAAGGCTTAACACATCATTAATTATAAGAAAGGTATGCAGACCTTTTAAATTTCAAATTCAGACTAGGTGTGAAGTAAATATTTAGGTAGCTTAGCCTGTATTCAATGCTGTGTACCTTTTTTAAATAGTAAGTATGGCTTTAAAATTTAGATATATTTATTTAGAAAAGCCTAGTCCAAATATTTTAAATGACTAACCATGGGAAATAAAAGATAGCATTACATCTACCAAGACATTCATGGGGAATAACTGTTTTGATAAAATACATCTCTTTAAATCAATAATATACATAAAATACACCATCTGTTTTTGAATATTCAGTATTTGGCCACATATTTGGTAAATAGGTTTCACTGCCTTGTATTACTAACCAGAGTCAGTCTGTTCATTGGACATTAATGCAATTAGCAAATCCCACTGGTTTTTCTGCTTGTAAAATGATATGATGACTAACGGTGATTTCTGAGGTCGAGTTGCAACTGCAATGAGGCACATACATTCAGAGAAGTGTTGATCAAACCAGGAACAAGAGTGTTGATAAGCAGTGATAACCAGGTATGTGGACATGGTAAAAAATAAAGCTGATAAAAAAAACAAAATTAAGTCAAATATATACTAACATACTCACAGTAAACTTGTCAGATACTCAGAATGAAAGATAAGGTTATGAAATGTTTCAAAATTTTTATTACAGAGATGCTAAACTATTTCAGTTCACTATCTAAATTCTAAAGGAGAAACTGCAAATTTCTTTCTTTTGTCCTTTCATTTCCAAGAAAAATGCCTTTTCATCCTCATTTCATTTAGATTTTTGATTTTAAAAAACCCCCACAGTCTTAGGTAACTTGATTTTTGGAACATTTCACTCCTAAAATTACAAACTTCATTTTAAGAAGGTTGGGTTTTGTTTTACCCAACCTTCTTAACAACAAGCCTTGCTATCATGGTTCCAGCTTGTAAGGCAGAATTAACTGAGTTACCAGTAATAGTCATACTTTTATTTGGCTGCAGCATAATCCTCAAGCTTCTGGGCCTACTTATAACTTACCACCTAGATTTCTTTTTTTCTTCTCATTACTAACAAATCTGCAGGACTGGTAACTTTAGCAACAGGAAGTAGAAAACAAATCAATAGGAAAAAACTCAACTTCAGATAACTTTAATCCCATCTCTGTCATTAGTGGTGAAATGTTCTACAAGTTTTTAAAATTGTAATAGTGTGCAGCTCTACATGATTCAATGTCAATGATATGTGTGGCTTTGTACATTATAGGGAAGATAAACAATTCACAAGGCATTTAGTGGTTACTTCTTACTATAGCAACCATCAGTAACTATAAGAGTTCATTTTGCTCATTTTTATCCTAGGTGTTGTAGAGATAAGCTGCACCACCAACTGGTTGCAAACTAAAGCTTTCATTTATATAAACAGTAGCCAACCTATAATAACTCATTATCTACTGCAAACTGTGGTTGTTGTTTGGTTAGCTTTATCCTCACATACCCTCCCCTTTAGGCATTCACACAGTGATTTATTGTTTGCTTCAAATATCAATTATAACACAGGTGTCATCTACCAGTGTTGACATGTTTCCTGACTCTGTTCTTGCTATCATTTTTCTTTTCTGCGGGACCCTGTAGGCCTTAAAACTATGATGTGGCATTTTGTTGACAAAATGATAACTGGTAGATAATAATCTTTCATTCCTAAAAAAGTAATGGAGTTTTTTGTTCTTTGCTTTTGATGTGTATGATAATCCCCACAATGATTATTTCTGTTGCTCAACATTTGCTAGTTCAGTTTAAACTGACTTGCCGTTTTCTCTTGGAAATAAGATCAGATAAGATCTTTGTCTATTTTGTTCCAACTCAATCCCTGTCTGTGCTCTTACATGTCTGTCTTTAAGAAGATTACAGTAATGGCATTACGGTAATACTTTAAAAATGACTTGTAATGCTCTTTAAGACATTTTGCCAGTATTACTATGTTGAAATCATTCATCCCTAGTCACAAAGCATAAATAGCAGTATACATGGCAGTAAAGCCAGAGCATGTTAATGCTAGTGACAAAAACAATTATTCTTGAAAGTATTCTGGTCTAAAGGGCTATCAGTGTCAAAGTATCTGCTGTATGAATTATTTCGAAATGGTTACTTAAAACTGTAATATATTTTGAAATATTCTATTATTTAACTTTAAAAAGTGGTTACTATGACGAAGTCTGTCATGCACATCTCTTTTTTTTAATTTAACACAATATTATTAATGTAGAAACAATGACACTCTAAAAATTATTTTATTTGCTGGAATAGTTTGTCCATATTATTGGTCTCTCCAAGAGTCTGACAAAAGTCTAGCAAAGGGGGACTTGATTGTTTCTCAAGTCTGCTTCTGATTGGTTGATTAGGGTTTTGTGATGACTGCCAAAGAAACTCAGTTCTAATGACACAAGCTAACACTATCTGAGCCAGTATAAAATTTTGTCATCAAGTAGACCGATAAAAACTTCTTGGATATTGGCCATAATAAATCCTCTTGTTTGGATCATGACATATCCAGTTTTTTGTGTGAAACTCCTGATATCGTTTTAATTTTTCCTCAGGAGATGTGCTTGGCATAGGTGATAACTTTTTAAGGTGCCACATGGTTCCGAAACCAATGTGAGGTACAACCAGCCTTTCAGACGTGACATCTGGGTGGATCTAAAGTTGGATGATGGAATAATCAGAGCCTAGAATAGGTCGCCTTTCGCTAAACTCCTGAGAGTCCAATGGCCATTTTAATAAAAATAAAACATTTAATCATTTCATATATATTTTTTTAAGTTTAATTTCTTAAATAGCAAATGTTTAAGAAATTAAATATTTTCTTCCTGTTACATTAAAGAAGTATTAATAACCTATTTATTATTATTTTCCCTTTTACCTAATTACGTTAGTTGGAAACAGACCTTGGTCTGACTGATAATAAAGTACATGAATATATTAATTACTTTTTGGAAATGTTTTTAGAGAGTAATAATTTTAGTGATGCAAAACAAATCTTAACCTGAGAAACAGACAGAATTTTCTTGCTTTAAATTTGCAATGATTTGTTCAATTGGAAACAAAATACTAATTTCCCACAGATTTTAATAGATTATCAGGACAGAGTTATTAATGCAAATTAAAACTGTTGTTACTGTGCAATTCTTGCCATTAATGTTTTCAGAATTGTTCTTAAACTGACTTTCATCATGAAGGGTTAATTCCTTTTGATGGATAAAACAATGGTGTCAGGAATGTAATTTGTGGGCTTCTTTGACATGCAAGGCATCATGATGCTTCTTAGTGAAACTACTAATCCTGTATTTATTTATGATAAATCTATTTTGTATTATATTACTGACATCAATTTTACATTAAAAAAATCCTGTCATGGAGTTCTTTGTCAAAACCAAAATATTTTTTTTTTCCTGTTTTGCTCTGTTAATTTTTTAAAATGTGATTCAGATACTTGTAATTAACTGACAACTTCCAAGCAACGATTAAACAGTTTGGAAAGAGTGTGTCAACCAACTCTGCTGCCAAGAAGTGTTAACATTTGCCCCTAAGCTACTAATGCAACTAAGATGTGAAAAAAAAGTCTAATAGAAATATGACTCCATAGACTGCCAAGAGAAACATGTATGAAGAAATCGGATGTGTTTTGACGGCTCATTAAAGTAATAAATGATTCTGTATTTGCAAAATATTTTCTTTAAAAATATGACTCAGTTGTGCATAAAAAGAGATATTTGGATTATTAAAGACCCTAACATTTCTTTCTGATTTACATATAGTTTGAACCAAATAAATCTATCAAATGCTAAAATTGTCTTATTTTCAAAGTTAAATTATTCAGGCCCCAGTTTGTTGCTTCAGTTGTAGCATGAAATATATTAGCATATTAAACATGGTAAGGGTTTAAAATACAAATAAAATAAAATGGAGTGATGTTCTTTATATGCAGACTTCCTGCTGCAGTCCCAAGGCATGTATATTGGATTAATTAGTTATTCTAAATGTAATGGACATGAACAGCTGTCTGTAATTTGTGTCTCTGTGTTGACTCTGGAGAATGGACTTTTGCCCTTTATAGGGTATGACCTGCAGGGATGGGCTTCAAGGCCCTAGTGACAGTGCATAGAAAAGGGATGGATGGATCAGTACAATTTAGCATACTATAAAAGCACAGCAAAAATTCTTAATAAAAATCATTTCAAGCATGTTTCTGAAAAGATAAAAAGAAAACGGATATAAGCCAAATAAAAGCAATTGCTTCTCCTCATTTGGTTCTGGGAGAAGTGGCATTTAAATGTTGTATGTATATATCTGGTTTCAGCTGTACATGCATAAGGCTGAGAGAACTTAAGATCAAACCGACATACTGTATGTCTTTACCAATGAAAGTTTTGTGTGGCCTCTGCTGTAAAGTGCCGTATCAGCTGAGGTCCACCAAACTACTCCTGGCAGTCCGCCATATACTTTTAGTGTTCCTAAAAACTTTGCCATGTCTCCTGCAGTGCCGTATCCTCCTTGTGGGTGAGTTCCCTTCTCCTCCCCATTCCTTCGCCATCTGACTGACAGCCCCTTAAGGCTGCTCACTTTTGAATAAACACCACTGATCAGAGACAATCTTTAAAATGATTATCAGCAATGTGGGTTACCCAAAAATCTTCAATAGTTTGGAAATAAGCAAGCTAGCCTCTGAGTACTATTAGCCTTGTTTCGATTTTCTGGTGCTTTTAATATTTTCTAGAATTTCACATGGACATGGAAAATTAATCTGAAATGAGAAAATAGCTTTATATGTGCTTTGAGTGTGCTAATACACTTAATGGGAAAAGGTTCCTTGGAGGGCTATATCCAAGCTTATAGGAAGCACGGCAGGCGATAAGAGCTCACACTGTGCAATCTGTTTGGAGAGTCATCTGAGGTCTGGGTGGGGATGTTGATTTGAACTAAATAAAGGGCTTGGAACCCAATACTGTTGCTCTGAGTAGGAAGAAACACCCAAAAGGCATCTGACTGGGGCAATTTAGGATGGAATAAAAGGCTTAGTCTCATTGAAAGGAATATGATTAGTATGGATAATGTATTTCTTAATCTTTATGATAAATATCTGGCTGAAGGCCATTGTTAACGAGGCAGAGATCACTGAGCTTAATTCAGGGTTGATTTCATGGCAATGTGAATGCTAACATCTTGGGATAAGGAGTGATTTGACAAATAAATAGATGCTGAAAAGAACTATATAAAAAAATTTTTTGAAACCTTTTCCATCATTTTTTGGATTTCTGGGCACTGATTTGACTCTATCAAAGAAAGACCGTTGGATTATCTGGTCTAAATTAGGTGTCCTTTGTCTAGCTTGAGGTTAGCCAAAGCACATGGTTGAATTTTATGATCCATTGTCCAAAGCAGAGGGCCAAAGCCAATATCAAGGAAAGCTTCAGACAACAAAGCTTTACCTGATATTGGCTCACTTTCTATTCCCATTTTTCTTTGCTCTTTCTCCTCCCTTGCCAGAGGGTGGGGGATGCTGTTTTATGACACAGTGTGCTGCATTCGTGGTTCTGAAAATTGGATTTTCCTTTGTTTTCTTGTTTAATAAAGTCAATTAGTTTGAAGTTTTCAGTATTTCATTGCTTTTTGTCACAGTTCATTCATTAATCGGATCTGATTCTTATTTTATTATTTCATATATTTCTGTTGCCTTAATAGTAGCTGGATTGCATGCCAATAAGAGGTTTATGGAATATTTCAGCTGTAAAGTCAGGGTATTTTGCTTATAAATTCTCAGATTTGACTAGAAATAAGTATGTCAGTGATCATTCCTTGTTATCAAGCAACCAGTCAATCAAATTTTATTTGTATAGCACATTTCAGCAGCAAGGCATTTCAAAGTGCTTTACATCATAATAAACACAAAAACACAAAGTCATGCAACATAGAATCAACAATCAAAACATTACATTAAGTCAAGCGCCATTGTTAAATTCGCAATTGATTACATTTCAAATACAACTCTAAACAAGTGGTTTTTAGTCGACATTTAAAGGAAGTCGGTGCTTGATCTATAAACTAACAGCATTTTCAAGTCTATTCTTTGAGCTACAGGGAGCCAGTGTAGGGACTTTAAAACTGGTGGTATGTGCTCTATCTTCCTGGTTTTAGAGAGAACGAAGAGTTTCTTCTGCCGGTGGTCTGTATTCACGTGAGACTAAACTGGCTTATAATTCCAAACTTAATGGAATTGGTTCCCTAGGTCAACTAAAGAATTTTAATTTTATTAATAATAAATTAATTTTATGATTACTAATAATTAAATAAGCCTTACACTGATGCAAATTGTGATTCCCGGCATTTTTGGTGTCACTCTGTAAGGTTGGTACCACATAAACATGTTTTTAATGCGCTGATGTAACATTTTAACTTTAAATTTCAAGTTTGTTTTTTTTTACCTGTGAGTGGAAAATCATAATTATAATTAACAAAACTAAAAGTTTGAATAAATAGTCAATGTGAAATTAATTTATTTCATATTTAATTTCCCTTTTTGATTAAGTATTTTTGAATTTAATTTGAATATGTTTACTGCTTAAGTTAATGAAATAAATTCATCTTCCATTAATATTCTAATTGATTTAATAAATCAGCAGCAATTTAAAGGCCCACTTATTGCCATAGCCTAAGAAAGAAAAGTAAAGTGCAGTGCCTCAGCCACTTATCTTTTGACCCCATGGGTGAGATCTTGCGTGGAGCCCCTGATCAAGGGAGATTATCAGTGGTCTTGTATGTCTTCCATTTTTTAATTACTGCTTGCACAATTGACTTTTTCTCACCAAGCTGCTTACCTATTGCAGATTCAGTTTTCCCAGCCTGGTGCAGGTCTACAATTTTGCTTCTGGTGTCCTTCCACAGCGCTTTGGTCTTCACGTTGTGAAGTTTGGAGTGTGACTGTTTGAGGTTGTGGACAGGTGTCTTTTATACTGATAAGTTCGAACAGGTGCCATCACTATAGGTAATGAGTGGAGGACAGAGGAGCCTCTTAAAGAAGAAGTTACAGGTCTGTGAGAGCCAGAGATCTTGCTTGTTTGTTCTTGACCAAATACTTATTTTCCACCATAATTTGCAAATAAATTCTTAAAAAAAATCAGACAATGTGATTTTCTAGACATGTTTTCTCATTTTATCTCTCATAGTTGAAGTATATCTATGATGTCAATTACAGGCCGGTCTCATCTTTTGAAATGGGAGAAATTGCTCAATTGGTAGCTGACTAAATACATTTTTCCCCACCGTATGTGCATGTTCATCCAACATTTAGTTCTATCCACTTAAAGAGACCATGAAACAATTGCATTAAAAATAGAAAAAAAATAGCAATTATGCTTGTGCCGTAATTGTGTATATATATGAAAATGGCACTGTGTCTTTAATAGTTTCATCACAGCAGTCTTGGATGAATGTCACTATGTTTCACTTTATTTGACTCAGTGCTGGTCGCAAAGTAATCGAACTGCAGGGTCCCACCCAATTTGGTTAGCCACAACCTTTAAACAGGAATAAGGACAGCAGGAAAAAGCTCATCAAACTCCTCTCAGCATCTTTGGAAACTGTTACTCAGACAATAATGTTAAAGCAGACCGACTTTACCATCTTTTAAAGCACAACCAGAGCTAACCAAATGCCTCAGATGCTTGTTTTGTAAAGACATGGGTGCATCAGCTTCAAATCATCTGCTGTCACTTTAACCATACTTGGCAGTTTAACTTCAGTTAAACTGGTGTGACTACCGCAAGGTCCAGCCGCAAGTGGCTACCCCAATTGGCTTGTGTTAAAATGTTCCCATATGTGTTATACCACTATATGTAGCTGAACTCTGCTGTCACTAGCAAATGGGAATGGCAACAGTGATGATATAATTTCCAGTGCGAAATGCACATGCTTTGGATGGAAGTTTGTGTCCAGCTGGTTTAGAGTTCAAGCTAGTGTCTTCGAGACCCGTACGTTTGTCATTCTGGCAGCATATTTGGTGTGAAGCATTCACAACAGTGCTGTTCCAGTTCTGTTCCTTCTAAAGTTCACTTGTCAGTGAAACACTTCAGGGTTTTCTTTAGTCAGTCCTTTCATAGTGATTCTAGTTTATTATGTTTTATTATTTCTTGTGTCTAGTTATTCCTTGTTACTCTGGGTTAACTATCCTTCTTATGCCTAGTTATTTTTTTAATGTTAGATTAATGTCCTAGTCCCCAGTGTGTCCTTCCTCACCCCTTATGTCACTTTCTCTCTCTCTCCTCAGTCCGCCTTCTGCTGTCTCCCCACACACCTGCAACCCATTTGCTAATCAGCTCAGGTCCTTTGTTCCAGTATTCACTCTCCCAGTACGTATTAAACACCTCTTCACAGAAACTTTTTAAGGTTGTTTGCATGTTTAATATTTAAAATGTATATTCCACTCTTAAATTGTTGTGGTTCCCAAATAATATTGGCTATTTTCTGACAATTGTCTCTTATTTGCTTTGTACATAATAATTGCTGAGATAATATCAAAAAAAATTCAGTAATTTTGACTGCTTAAAATGGCCTGTGAGAAATTCTATTGGATTCTATTCTATAGAATTCTATTTCTACTTTTTGTCATCTTCTAGGGTGGTGGTCCCCAATCTTTGGGCAGCGGACCAGTACCGGTCTGTGGACCAATTGGTACCGGGCCCCACAAGAAATAATTAAATATTTCCACTTTATGTATTATGCGTCTGGAGGAGCTTTTATTTTGAAAATCCTTTAACTGGATTTTCTGTTACGTCTTGCACGCCAACATTGAGCCCACAAGTAGAAAAATGAGTAATGAGTAAACAAATGTCTTTGGAAAGTTTCTTTGCAAAGGGGAAAAGGCCCAGAGAAGAGACAGGAGAATGTACTGGATTTATCCAGGTAGGTGATTCCCACATTCCAAGCCTATTCTGCATGATATGCGGTGACCAGCTCGCTAATGAGACAGTGAAGCCTTCATGAATACCCTGTGCATCACTTCGGGAGTTAGTGTTTCCCTTCACTCCCAGATGGGAGCGTCTCGTTGCAGAGAAACAAGCTCAGGGCTCCCATTAATTTGTCGTTATCATGAGTTAAAATTTTCACAAAAGTAAAATATCCATTTCTGTGGTGCATCTGTATCTTATTTTGAAGGGATATGTAAACATTACCATAGCCACCAGAGTCAGAGAGCGTTAGGGCAGTGGTCGAGACGAGCCCTAAAGAGGAGTAGAGGCTTGTGAGTTTTAAGTCTGGTTCACACAGCACGATTTAAGGATTGTCGGCCGATTTTCCAAACCTCAGTGACCACACAGAACTCATAGAAGTACAAGTTTGATCGGTTTGTGTGTCCAACCACACGACAGGAGCAACACACCACACAAGAACCGATTTCACTCATGAACATCCTGATTCCTGAAGAAAATCCCATAAAACCCCCAAAATACCATACGTGAATTTAGAGTAACAAACATGTCCGACGATGTAGAAGCAAGTAGTGATAGTTTGCGGACTCATTTTAAGCGATAAAAGACGTACCAAAAAGAACAAACAGATAAAAGGCTGCGGGAGCAGCTGCTCTATTTGCTGCACTATGCACTAAGCCAGACTCTCGGTTGCGCCATGTTAGTTGTTTGGGATTCCCCCCCCCCCATGCTTACGTCACCATACTTTCTGATTGGCTACCTGTCACATTCAACAGGTTGCGTTCTCGCTCCCAGTCAGGGAAAACCCACAGGCTGCGATAAAAGGGCCAAGACAATCAAACATGTTGAATATGCCCGATTTTAGATGGAAGCGGTCCGACGTTCCACGTAACACACCACACAGACAGGATAATCGT
Source organism: Alfaro cultratus (assembly GCA_903066825.1). Classification (NCBI taxonomy): domain Eukaryota; kingdom Metazoa; phylum Chordata; class Actinopteri; order Cyprinodontiformes; family Poeciliidae; genus Alfaro; species Alfaro cultratus. Next base: position 15,822 of record CAEFZX010000872.1, on the reverse strand, counting down.
ACGATTGTCACAAGCGACAATCTTAGAACTCAGAATGTTCTAAGATTGTCATTAGGGGAAAATCTGGGCAAAAAATTTAAAATTGTGTCATGTGACCTCCCCACCCGTCCACAGTAAAATTGCCACGCCTTGACCGGTCCGCGGTGATAAAAAGGTCGGGGACCACTGTTCTAGGGCAGTTAAGTAATAAATTTGTGTCATTATTGTACATGCAAGCTTGGAATACTTACCAATCAATGCAAATTTAAGATGATACAGAATTAGCTAAATTCACCTTCCAAGGCAATGTTTTGTTTGTTTTTTGGCTGTTTCTTATTCCCTCTGGTGCTGTGTGGAAACATTGCATATGCAGGTACAGCGAGAATAACTGGTTGGGGTTGGATTGGGCTCATAAACTCATTTGTCACTCTCAGGCGTAGTCAGAAGACTGAAGTTAGCATTCAATTATAGCTTTTGATTTGGCACTAACGTCATGTGGCCGTGGCAGTGGGTAATGCAGCTGTTCTGTCCCTTAAGGGATTTGTAATTGGGATTTAAAAATTTTAGGATAAGCCTCTTACCGGAGTGCATTAACCAGCCCATAGGATTTTTATTACAACTAGGCTCAAAATGATTGCTGTAGATTAACATTCTCAATGATAACATTTGGCAATTTAGTCTTTTCTGATGAGCTTCTTGAACTTGTTTCATGTGTGTCTTCTCATTAAATTACTCTGGAAATCCATACAGTGTTTCCAGGTTATGCTGCAACCATGTAGACTACAAATAAAACCAGAGTAGGAAGAATTTCATTAAAACCACAGAGAAAAACACAAGCAAATATCCAGTATTCAAATTTATTCCAATTGCTTATTTTATGCCTGTTTTGACATCACCAGAGAAAGTGTAGTTGTTACTTAAAGGTTAGATTTTTAAAATCACAATTAAGGAACATTTTTTAAAGAAAAGTCAAAATAAATGGAACGCTAACCATAGAAAATTACTTTGAAATGTAACACTAAGACAGCAGTACATGCTGTCCCTTTGTTGATATATAAAGAGCAAAGGACAACTAGTGTCCTAATGCAGATTATTATTTCAAACCACTAAAACAGTTATAGGTAAAGCAATGTTCAGAATTAACCAGGCTTATACTTGAAAGTCTCATTATTCTATAATTTAAACATTTTACTGTTATTTTAATAAAAGTCAAATACAGCTTCTTTTTGTTGTACACGGGCACTTTCAATTCTCCTTCATGCAGAAAAAATTGAAAAATTCTGTCTAAGAAGTTTTTTTAAAATTGTCATTGCATCAAAACTACTTTGTCAAAGTAGGTCTCTTCTTTTGCCAGAATTTTGCAACCATCCCTTTAACGAAGGGAAACACTGAAGCAAACTGGCCTAAGGTCCATTTACATGCACATTAAACTTTCCATTTTAAGTTTCACAAAGTTGTCATGCCTTTTGCCATCATCCATCCTTGCTACTCCATTGAGATGTTTCTGTTTTGTGTCAGTTTGTTATTTTATATAAAACTGTTTTTGCACAGCTGTACTGCCCTTTGTGAGACCCGTTCCACTGCACGCTTTGCTAATGTGTCTCAGAGAACCCTGCCCTACTCTATTTCACTTCATATTTTACACATATACACAAACAGAAGTAGCAGCACTTGTGATGGTGGAAGATGGCACAGTGGGCAGTGTGAAAGACCCATGAATGTGGGTTTTGCTATGTTAAAGTGTCTTCTGCATGTCCAAAATACAATTCATATAATTATACGATAATTTATAATACTGATAATGACAATAATGAAACAACTGGAATTTTTTTGATCAGGGTAAATGGATTTTATTGAAAAATATTCTTTTAAGACACAGACATTAATAGACTCCTAATCTAAATCCTTAGCTAGGAACCTTACTCCAATGGATAGTCCTGTTAATATGGACATGATTCCATATTCAAAGGTTTGAGCTCAACTTAAGACTCATTGTGAGCTTGTATTGTCCATTGCAGCTGCAATGTGAAATGTTTTTGCTTGGTACCTGGCAGTGACCAGATGTGATATGACTAGCAGTCGGGGAACTCTCACTCTTATATGAAAGAGAACCAACTGTAATCCTCATAGGATATCCGAGAATGTCTCCAAAATTGTCTAAGACAATTATGGTATTTTGAGACTAATAAAAAAAACTTGCCATAAATTACTTTATGGGTAGAAGCAGAATCTGATTCCTGAAAGCTGCTTCATTTCATCAGTGACCATGATTGAATGCTCTTATTGTGTTAAAAACAAAGGCAAACCTTGGATGTCTTCGACCATAAATAGAATGTTGCCAAAATGAAACCAAGAATAGATCTATAATAAATATCAACAGAAATTACACTGTATGACTACAAGGTGTATAGCTTATCATTGTGCTTATCTTTCTTCATAAATCCCAAGGGAAACTGACACACTCCCAAAACAAAGGGTGTGAGTTCTGCTTCTGTCAACTCTTTAAAGGAAATGTTTGCATGGGCAGTTTCCCGTAGAACTACACCCAGCAGTGGACAAATCAGAGATAATTTCAGAGTTCAAGGATTACATTGTCTTGTTTCAAAGCACATAAAAAGAACCATTGACAGGTCTTATCTGTTAAGGCCATACAGTATATTTAAAGTTAAACCCGATTTACATTTATACTCAGAGTTTATTAATAAAGAAACTGTTTACAGAATATTGAACAGGGTCAACACTGTGTTCTTATCTTGATTTAGAATTTAACTCAGAAGCACAATAAGGCCACTGATATTTTGGGGTGCTGAAACACTAGTGGGAACTTCTTGACTCAAGTGCAAGAGCCTCTTGATAACAGGATTAGTAATGTTTGAGTAAACACCAATCAGCATGACTTCAATATACATGACAGGAAGAACCCCACCAATTTCCTAGGAGTAAGGAACTTGAACAATATAGAGAAGGTGCAGATGCAAGGCCCTCTCTGATAACCTTTATTCAGAACAATAAGCCTTTTCCTCATCCTCCCAACTTGTCTTAATTAGGTAGTAATTCTCTAGATAACCTTATCTTCATTAAAGCACAATTGAAATAAAAATTATGAATTCAGGCTGAATGAAGGCAGGATGAAGGCTTGACATGTGAACCGGGGACTGTGAGTTTTGCGTGTCACTTTTCCCGGTGGTTTTGTTGGGATTGTGTGTCCACCATGATCTATTCTTATCAAAATATACCTTTAATTAATACATTTCAATATGATTGATTTGCCATTGTTGGTGAGAGGCTTAGTAGTCTGAACTCAACCAACACCCATGCTTAGTTAAATTATATTTGTTTTAGATATTTCCAGGCTTGTCAAAACAGGAACAAAATAAATACACGTTGTTAACCAAACAAGAAGAAAACTTTACCCATAAGAACTCTTTCTCTGTTACAAAACCTTGGAGACATGAAGCACAGCGATGATTTGGCTGAAGTTTTGAAGGGAAAAAGTACAGTTTTGCAGTAAAATGGGAGATAAAGTTCTTCAAAATGTAACCAAACCATAAAAAGCACCCATTAAAAGCAATGGCCGGCACAGATTCAGTCTATAAAAATCTAAATAGCAACTTTATTGGATACTCGGATGGAATTTAACCTGTAATAGGTTGCACTATAATAGGCAAGTCCATTTGGGAACAGGTGCAGGCACTGGAAAATCAAGCTCAACACCACAAACTGACATCACAGAAAAGAAAAAATAACGCAGTTAATTTATAAAGTCTCTTGCTCATATCGTAACACATGAATATTTGTCATTAAGAGGCCCATCATGTTATAATACCATTCCCTCACCAAAACCATACCCAGAGTTTTGCTTTAACTCATTCATGCATATTTAAGGAATCCTTGAATCTCCCATGGGTGCTGTTTGGGGTCCTTAGTGCCTGCTTCTTCAGTGCACCACCTACTTACCCAAAGCTCTGCCTTGGCGCTTTAGTCTCCACTTGAGCTACTGACCCACAGAGCACCCTTCCCTCCATGGCCCCACCAGACTAGCAGCAGCAATTTGGCAAACACCTGGTAAAACTGCATGTCTGCTGAGCTCATCATACGAACTACAACTCTCCCAAGAAGTCTTGTAAATGGTATTCAAAGGATGGCATGGAGAAGCATTGCAGTGATTACCTGCATTGCAATCGGAAAGGGTAGGAGTTTTTTAAAGAGACAAAGACCAATTTCATGGCTATAATGTGAAGTCAAATTTCTTTTAAGTTATTTTTGATAGATGCTGCATTTTTATAACAACTGAAGGTAACATAGTTTCTTGATTGTGTTATAAAATATAACTATTTGCCTGGAATATACACAATACCCTCTCTTTAAAGCATAGTTATATATAGCGTTAAAATTATTTGCATGGTTTGTGAATAATAAGACTACAATCTTAAATCTTACCCCACAACTATAAGGACAAAATTTGAAATCAGGACTCTGAAGCAGCAGTGCTGAGAGGTGAGTTTGCCTGGACTTTCATGGCAATTCTTATGGCATGTCATTTGCAGGTCTATGGTTTTCAGCTGTTAGATAATCAAACACATTATAAAGCAAAGAGGGGGATACAATGAGCAAGGGGAGGCTTGCTATTGTGTTTGAGTTTTCAAACAGCAGAAAACAAGTTTCACGTTTCTTCCTGGCCTTTTCCATTTGATTTCGGAGAACCTTGCAAATTAATGTGAACAGCTGTTTGCCTGAATGATGGCAATTCACATAGCTACATACTGATGAAAAACCACTTTTCATGTAATAAAAGCCCCAGTCCCTTGAATCTGACAGAGAATCCGTGGTGACAGCTAAAGTATAGCATGACGGAGAGGTGGCTAAAATTATGGAAACATGCTGAAGGTTGGTCAGCAATTATAAGAAGGCTTTAGCTGCAAAATTCTAAAATGCTTATTGAGAAGGGTATAAATCCTTTTATTTATGACCTTTTCTACAAATAGTATGTAAATAAAGCAGGTGTTTTTGTTTGAAAACCGATACTCCTATTACATTGTTTAATTATTATGAAAGATGTTTCATTTGTTATAATAAAAAAATATGCTTGTTTGATATAAATAATTTAAAATCTTAAACTGCCAGTAGTACGAATGTCAATGGGTTTGTTGATTGCAATAGATAATGTATATTCTGCCTATCATTTGCACATATTTGTGCATAACACCTTGACATCTCCAAATGCAATTCAACTAACTGATATTGCCACATTTAAAATAAATATTGTAGAGCCTTTAAACTAAAAATTAGAGCTATTATTTTCAGACTGTAGCAAAGCGATCCAAAAAGACTGTTCAATTAGCTGAAAATTTCTATTGCTTTCTTTGGCAGGGGACACTTCCTCTAACAGTATGTGCTGTGCCCATGTGGGCTGTTCTCGACCTCAGAGTTATGGCTTAAGGTGCACAAGGCAAACCACGATAAGAATCAGGCACTTACAATTTCATTCAGGTTCCACGTTTATTGTTTTTGCTTTTAAACTGTGTTCATGAGGAATTTCTCCAATCAGTTTCTCAAACACCAAAACTGGTGTTATTGCTCAGAACTTCATTGACATTTTAACACCATTAAATACTAAAATTTCTTTCTAATTAAAGCGCTTGGTCTATTAACAAATCAGGATGTTAAATTTGTCCAAGCTATTAGTTTGTTTCAGTCTTTACAGTTCTGAATATTGATTTGGATTCTGTGAATCTGCCAATTACTTAATTACCTGTATGTATGTAAACACACATTCTCTGTTTTTTTTTAAATTTATTTATTTTTTAAGGTGTTGTTTGGTTCAAAGTGGTTGTTGAACCAAATATTGCTTTTTCATTATTATTTTTTTTGTTTGATTAATTGTCAGTTTAAAAGGACTAGGTCACATGTTGACAAACACTTTTTAATCTGAAGGAGTACTTTGAAGAAAAATAAATCTTGTATAGTCTAGTCCTTTTCTCAATTGCCAATTCACTATACCATAAGCAACTAAGTGTGAATCAATTATCCATATAGATACATCTTTAAACACAAAGCAGGCAATGCATATATATATTTCACTTTTAATGTGAAATTAAGTTTCATTAAAGAAATCCCCAAAACAACTTACAGCAAGTTGTAGGTGGGAGAGGGGACCAGACAAATAGGCTGAGGAAAAAGGACAGCAAGAAGGAACAAACAACAAATAGGCAAAAATAAAATTCTGATAAAGAATAGCTAATCACAAGGAATGATTAACAGAGCTAACCAAACCAAGAAAAGACTTATCTAATGAATAAACAGAAACTAAGGCTGATCACAGATAAACAAGAAAGTAAAAATGCAAACACAGAAAACCAAAGCAACCCAAAACCCCCCAGGATATGACAATTACAGTTTTCAAAATACTTTTCTCTCATTGTCATTGTCAAAATTCATCGTATGAAAGAATAGCAAACATGTCTCAACACATTTTTCAAATAAGGGTTGTGTTCAGTTACACTCATTTTAATGAAAAAACACAATGTGCTATTTGAACCAAAACAAAATACCTTTGTTTTTGGTTACCATTTCATTCTCTTCTATTGAGTAACCAGTGACTCATTAGCATGGCTCAAAATGTCCCATTCATCTAAAGCAAACATAAACGTATGAGATAATAAAACCTTTGGATCACCATGGAGCCACCTCATCGCGGTGGTTTTGCATAGCTCCAGTTTGTTTTGGAGTCATGTTGTCAATTGTCTCATCCTCCTCGGAAGACTTTTGTAATGTAAAACAGACAAATATTGCTTCCCTAATTTCCCCTTAAAGTATCCGCTCATGTCACTTGCTGGTGCTGGTGAAAAATGACCTTCCGCCTGAGTATGAAGCCACATATTGGCTTGTGGATTTTTCATTAAACCACTGAAATAAAGTTGACCTTAGACTGCTCAGTGGTCTTATCTTAGGGATGAAGTTGTGCAGTTAGCCTGACAGGCAGGAAGGGGATGGTGACACCAATTCCCGGTTTTACATTCCCATGGCGACAGTCTCTGTCCTAGCCATTACTTGAACACTGCCCTGCTTCCTTCCTCACAGACCTGAAAGAAGTCAGAAGTGTTATGTCATAAGGCTGAGTGGAGCTTTGGACCAAAAGGTGAAATAAACTTCAGTTACTCAGTTTTTGAGTAGAAATATTGTGATTTCATTATTGGACAACACTCATTATTCTTTAGGGGAGTGCATAATAATTAGATCTCGCTTATGAGGGCTTTTTCTCTATAATAACTACTTCTAGAAGTCAAGAAATTGATTAGTTCAGTTGCACAAAAATCAATTTATTCCCCAGTGCAAATTAGGTTTATTGGCAAGAGTCAAAATTTCTCAGGTGTTTGTATTGAAATGGCAAAAATAATAGTAGTAATAATATGAAAATAAATTAATATGACAATAAAGTCGTAATACTACCTTTGTGAAGTTGCCATGATATAAGAATGAAGTAATAGGAGAATAAATAAATAATATTTCTAGAATGAAGTTCTAATAGGAGAATGAAGAAGTAATTTTATATAAACTCCTATATGAAAAATAATTAAAAGTTGAAATGAGTAATACTGAGCATCCTATGAAGTTATACTTTGGGATTTGTTTTACAAATATGGAAATACCACTCTTTTAACACATCATCATCATATTATTGTCAGTATCAGGACTTTGAAAATATTGTGCAAACGACTGTAGTCTATTTTGATGAAGGAACCCGTGGACTTGCAATCTGTTCTTGATAATTCTATTAAAACCTTTTCTCATAACATTCTTTTTTATTGTAATTTTAAATCATGATATAATGAATAAAAAAAATCTATTAGTACTCAGAGATATATAAACAACCAAAAAATGCTTTGGGATTTTTTTCCTTTGAAACAATGAATCAAAGCTGGACATTTTTGCTTCTATGAATCAGCTATATTTGAAAGAGAGAAAAGCATGGTAGCAACTGAAGGTATGTTTACGTGCACAAAATTGCCTGACCGGATTGAAATGTATTCATATGAAATAATCCAAATGTATTGTTAACATAAGCACAAAATTAATGAATGCAATTCTGATGTGCGCTTCCATGCACCAGGCTTTAAAATTTAAATTTTAAATTTTAAAATGTCCCTAAAAAACACAGAAGTTGTACTTTTGTCTGTGCTAAACATGAAAACAAAACCAATAGTGTGTTTGTTCTCTGTTTTCTGAGTGCCCATAATAAGCCCGTGCCATGTTGTAATAATGGTTGAATCATTACCTTAGCATTCCCTCATGCAGTGTTTTCCAACTCTGGTCTTCAAGTCATACTGCCCAGCGTGTTTTTGTTTTTTTCTTGCTCCAACCCAGCTGATTTCAGTTGATGGCTGATTTGCATGTGTTTGCTGAACTGCAATCTTCTGAATAAGGTGCATTAAAGCAACAAAAGTGAAATCATCTTTTGGCAATAAAAAGGGGGTGAATTTTGTAAACGTAACTTTTGGAAAAAAATGTCTTGGGCCATTATTTTAGGAAGGTGACAACATTCCGTTAAGTCACCTGTCATTACATATGCGAGAGTGGGAGGAAATAAACATCCTTGAAATTTTGAAAATTTCAAAATTTAAAAGAGTGTCTAGCCACTGTGAAGTATTTTAAATCTAAGTTAAAGACCCACTTGTTTACTGTGTCATTAGTCCCTTAAGTTTATACCGGTTGTTCTTACTGTTTTTATTGGTATTTAAACTGTTTTATTTTTTAATCTATAAATTAAGTTATTATCTGTCAAAGATACTAAAATAACTTTGAATCTAATGCCTACAAGACAGACATTGTAGATGCCTGCCTTGGAAATGATTGAAAATCCTGGTTGCGGAGTCAAAGCATGCATTTATTATTAGTCAGTTGGAAGCCTTAGCTCATGAGGGGTGGACTAAGATTTCTCAGAAACTTTGCCAGAAACTGTCTGGCAGTGAATCACTTTTGCAAAACATCATAAAAACAAAATGCTGCTCAATAAAACAGTAAACATGCTTGTCATGAAGGAGTTTGATCATTTTGAGAAAGGTTTAATTTTATGTTTAATTTGGAAAGTGCATATGTAAAGTTTCTTGTGTTGAGCTCCTTAATGTTCTTGTTTAGCTGCTAAGTTTTATATTCTGCAAATAAACCTAATTTGTATTGGGTCAAATAATTTTAAATCTAACTATCTATATTTGTTTTATTTGTTAGTTTTGGACTTGTTACTTTTAATTTGATTAATCGTTTTTTGCTTCCCCAAGATTTCAATATTTATTAAACTACTTCTTAGCATTTCCGGGACAAACAGGATCCAAAGACATATTTCACTTAATGGGAAATACTTGTTCCATATCTACATGTTGACCTAAGACAACTCAAAATAAACCATATACAAGCTGGAAAATGATGAGCTACTCCCATTCTGGACAAATACTTATTGTGAATTTTGCATCATGTTAAGCCAAATGCCCATGTGTGACCAAAAGCTTTACCATTTAGCTCTGATATAACCTCTTTACATGGACAAAGCCATACTCATGCTGCATCTGATTTTAATGAATTAGGCAAGACTGACTAACATCAGAAAAACGCAGACAGAGTTGAACCTTCGCTGTACTACACTTTAGAAAGCCAACAAAGTTCCGTTTTGTGGTCAGGATGACTGCCAGTCAGCTACTTATGAGTAATTTGGGCCACTTTCAGGAAGCAGAAATTGGGTAATTATTTGGAAGAATAAATTGGTTAAAGTTTAAACATTTCACAGCATCTTTTAAACACACTGTGTGTGATGATCCTGTAACAAAGGTGGACAGAGCAAACAATTGGGACCCACTTTCCCTGACTCACTCTCACTTTTCAAGCATACAGGGAAATCTTTATCAAGACCAGAAAAACAACAACTTGAGAGCCTGTTCTGGTTTGTGTGCAATACTTGTAGAAATATTTTTGATCAGTAGTGTGAATAATAAGGAAATTAAAGTGGGTTGTCAAAAATATAGAACCTCCACATGTATCCATATGTAAAATGTATTTTTAAATAACAGAAAAAAAATGTTGCTCTTGTTTAGCCTATCCCAGAAAATCTGAGCTTGATTTGCAACTTTTATTGAATGGCATGACATAGAATATATATATATTTATCAATAGACAATATAACTCATAGTACAATTAAGAACTAAACTAAATATAAATATTGATTTAAAAAACAGCACAGGGGTCTTTTCAATATTGAAGCCTTTCAAGGAATTCTGATAGAACTTTGATGTATTTGGAAAGGAAAGGAGGCTGAATGATTATTTCCATGCCCTTGTGTTTTGTTATTCTCATCAGTGGGAGGTGTACACAATAAAAATTTATAATTCAGTAACTTTGAAGCAAGCAATAAGTACCTGAAAATGTTCAAAAGCTAAAAAATCAAAAATGCAATTCATAGTGTTCTTTGAAGACAGTTCTTTTGTCTTTGAAGATGCTGTTCATACCGGTACTTAAATCTGAAGCTTTATTTTAATTGCAGTCTGAAGATTCTTTATCCCAGTGCTCTTGATTTCTTCCTCAATCTTCTAGAGTGCAATGACCACTACTCTCAAGTGCCAAAAGTTCAGAGTAAATTACAGGCCTGATAAAAAAAAGAAAGTCTGGCAGGGGTCTTTTCTCACTAGATTATGCTTACAAGACATGGTTCTGTGCTTGCAAGCCCCTTAAGTTTGAAGGATGATTACTGACAAAACTGCACACTCATTATGATAAGTTTAAAGACCCGTCCTGGATTGGCAGAAATCCCAATGCTGTTTTTACTTTAGCTGCACTTTGATGCTAGAGACTTCTTCAGGACTTTTCGAACGACCAACTTTATTTTTGTTTTGCTGCTGACTCTGCTCTTTTCAGGCAATTAGTGCCCAATGGTGTAGACGACAGGGAGCTTTCACTGAGCAACGTATACACTACTCAGTTTCTAAATGGAGACCACCATGTGGGAAGTCACTTTGAAACTGTGCTGTTGCCTCTCCCCACTAGCTTGTTATTTTTTATTTTTTTACTTTAATGTTTATTTGCTGAATATGTTGCTCAGAAGCAGATGAAAATAATTCATATGTGAATCATTTTGTAATTTTATTATTTTACGTCTGTTTATTTTATATCATGTTTAAAAAAATTAAAAATGCAAAACAATATTCTTTAACCCCAGAGAGATCAAAAAACAACTTTCCTTTTACCTCATTCCAATCTCTGCTAAGCTGGATGTGCCACCATCATCCTTTGCTGAGGGAAGCCAGTGAAGAATTCCTCAATAACTTTTACTTTACTTATCTTACAAATAAATAATGACAAAAATTTATTTGAGAACCACTAAAGGCAGACAATGTAACACCAATGGTAATTGTACCACAGTTGGAGATCTATGGCCTTAAACAGATGGATCAAAGATTTGTCACATAAAAGGACATGTTTAATCCACTACTAATGCTGAAGAAAGGTGCAAAGCCTTCCGGTTGTGAATAATATGTAGTAAAGTCTGCAGAACAGCTGCTGTGTTTCCTTTCAATGGCTTTAACAAAGAAAATGGAGGCTTGGTAAGTAGCAATATCTCTCTTTAAAGAGTGTTTTTAAGTATTATCATTACTCTAAATGACAGCAGATAATCAGGTACAATGTGGCTAATTGCTCTAATTACCTGATGAGAAAAAACAATTGTCTCCTAGGGACATACCAGGCTTTAGCTTTGAAACCAGATGGTGCCGCAGGCATCTGTAGCGTTATAAGAGATAGACCTAATTACAGCGCAATTCACAGACATTACTGTCTATCCAGTAGACATGGAGTCGTGAGAGGAAAGGAAATTGGGGAAAAGAGAGGGTGACGTGTGATAATGCAACCGGCATGATGTTCAGGAAAGACATATTGCACCACAGGAATGTGTACATCAAGGTTTTTTTTTTTTCTAAACCATGTTTGCGTGGAGTGATGCCTTGCATCACAGTAGCTTCTATGGGAAATACTTTATAGTGACTCGATGGAGGTAATCTTTTTTTAGTTTGTCTTTGTGTTTTGTTGGAAATTATATGATACACACCACTTGTGGTAAAGTAAATAAAATATATTGCATTTGGTAAAATACATACAACTGAAAAGGTTCTGGTATCTCACTTTTTATCTCCTTAGCAGCTGATAAACCTACAGCCAAAACCTTTTTTCTTCTTCTTTTTGGTTTGCTGCAAACAACTGTGAAACTGGGTTATTTTCTGTCACAAATTGCTTGTTTGCCCTTGGTAGAGTGAGATCAATGCATTTAAACCTTGCATTGAGGCTGAGGACTCTTAATTCCTTCAAGGATGTGACCTCAGACACCAAAACATTGGAGACATTTTGAGTCACCTAATGGCAAAGGTCTGAAGTGAACACCGACTGTAAGAGGGGATGTTCTAATTTGTGAAGATAGTAAGGATTTCCTTATAAACTGTAACAATGAGATCACATTCAAAGCACTCTATTTACATTAAAATGAGTGTTTTTCATATTTCATTTCAGTTTTTCAATTTTGAAATTATATTTTGAATGTTCTTAGTTGTAAAGTACTTCACTATGCTTTCACTTCTGAGTGAAAGGGCATGTTTCTCTGTATTTTTTTTTCTTTCTTGGAAATCCAGTAATCAGATATCTATACATACAGTACATATCCTCACAGGGTCATGGGAGAACTGTTGCTAATCTCCAGCAGCCATTGAACAAGAGTGGGGATACACCATGGACAGCTCACCAGTCAGTCACAGGGTAAAACACAATCGTGCACGCATACGCATACACTCTTACCTAACAGCAATTTAGAGTATTCAGTTGACCTAACAATCATGTTTTTTGACTGTAGGAGGAAGATGTAGTACCTGGACAGAACCCATGTATGCGCGAGGAGAACATGCAAATTTCATGCAGAAAAATAACCGGCTAGGTTTCAGACCCACTACATTTTTGCTGCAAGTCGTCGGTGCTGCAGTTGTGCCACAGTGATGGTCTGAATCAATTTATTTTGCTTAATAATCAAAGATTAAAACCTTTTTCCTAGGAAATAAGAATAGTGATGTTAATGTTAAATGAACATTGTTGCTTTCCTAAAAATTTTGCCAAATGTGATTTTGGACAAAAAAAAAAAAAAATAAAAATCACCGCCTCTTTCTTTCCAAAAGATGTTTAAGACAAAAAAAATGACTTGGGCCATTATTTTAGGACGGTGATGTTATGTTAAATATGTACCAATATGTACCAACAGTGTTGGTTTTGGTCTCAGTGAGGTCATATAGCGTTAAGTTCACAGTGTAGTGTAATTCAGAAAACTCGGAATACTCCACGCATTGTTGTTAAAGCTATAGAGCAAAGCTATTTTCTATTATTTTTACACAAGATGAGGCCCATTCATGCCATTTTGTAAACAGCTTCCTGAGAAATAATATGGTACAAAACAATGTTTTGGTATAATAGTTTCGACCTACATTAATTCACAAAGAATCTTGTTTTTAAAAAAATAATTCACATTACACTTATATTCAGATATGCTGGCATGCAATTCCAGAGCGTAGTATTTACAAGTCGCGTCTACTTTGGATGTTTGTGTGAGCAAAGAAAAGGATAAAAAGTGAAAGAAAAACCCCGTATTGTACCAGTTGCTAAATGTTAGGTTAACACAACTTTACACAATGTTAGACACACGTGACATTCATTTATTATGAAATCAAACATTTTAGGTTACTTGACAAGAAGTTTTATTTTTTTCTGCAAAGAGGTTTCTGTTGTATTGTATTGGAATTTAATTGAGACCATTCACAATCTGCAAGAAATCAAACTTTCAATTAAGATCTAAACACTCCTGAAAACAGTCACTGAAAGTTTACCTCTCGCAGTTACCAGAAAACACAAAATAAACAGTGTAAATCTTTCCGTACTGTTGTACAGGTTTATCAGTTATCAAGAACTTCATCAGATAACAACAACATGAGCTTACCTCCCACAGTCAGTGTAGCAGTGTATGTCAAATCTGTTGAGTCATTGGAAGGTTCTCTGTGTTTCCTGCCAGCAGTAAGTAATGTGAAAAACATAATACTATCAGACTTTGCAGACTGTGATATTTGATCTTTTAGCAAAGCTCACCCTGAGGCGCTGCATAGCTGGTGGCTTTCACACATCAGGCACTGGGCTGCCATTTTGTTTTTATCAGCTTTCCGCCTGCCAGCTGTGAAGTCCTCTTTGTCTCCATCCATGTCTTTAATAGGCAACGGTAGCAGGGAGGAAATGAATCATGCTTTTAATTGATGTCTTTAATGGAAGGCTTCAGAAACAGCAACACTCTGTAATACACAAAAATATTCTGCTGCTCCCTATACAAACTACAGACCATATAACAAAGTGTGTCACAGTGTATTCACCCACTATGTGCTAAAGTATTATATTATTTTATTAAATACAGATGATTCCACCACTTTTAGGTTTGTGTAAGCCAGCATAGGCGTGTGATTTTTTTAATTACAGAAAACAAAAGTTCCAGAGTTACAAGCTGCCCTGAACAAATGTAGCTACATCAAAGCACATTCCACTTGGTGTGAAGTCTGTAGTGCTTTTTAATTGATGCCAGCATGTTTTGCTTTAATAAACCATCTAAGATTAGAAGGGGCCTTTATGGAATCACCCTTCGACTTTCCAAGGGAAAGAATTTGTGGGGATCTGTTTTTGATAGGGGAAGACAAATAATCAGGTCATTACGGGTAACCATAAAGTGCGTTGGAAATTTGAGCAAAAACATGGAAAAACCTGGCTTTTGTAAAGGTTGGAAAGAGGCAGTGTGGCAAAGAATCTTTAAGCTTTTAAGGATAATTCAGGTTTCTATAGATAGTGCATGGGTCAAAGAAAGGAAAATAGGGTCAGTAATGTTATGGCTGCATTACAGAAATGCAGATTTTTAAGGTTTTTCAATGGTGTCTTTTTTTTAATTATTATTATTATTATTATTATTATTAGTACACTTTATCTAACCAGATACAAAATCTTGAGATCTACAATCTTTTTTTGCAAGAGATTGTAAAAAGAGATTGCTGCGATCTAGCAATATCGCAGCAACGTTTATAAGTATGAGCATTTTCATTCAATCAGAATACCTTTGTTTAATTTTAAAAACATCAAAGCATACATTAATAAAAATGCTAATAAGTAAAACATGACTTTACCTTTTTTACCTTTCCCACATGTTTTTTCTTCCCTAACATGTATTGCTTTATGAGAGTGTAAATGTTCTATTATTCATTCGCCAAGTTAACAGGATTTGGCTTCTTTGGATACTTTGCATATCTAGAGATCCCAGCATGTTTAGTCATAACAGAAGCAAAGAATTAGGAAAAAAGTTAGTTCTTGTTTGAACATTCAGTAGGAAGGGGACAAATCATTTATAGCCACTAGGTTGGTGTCTGTTCCAAGACCTTTGAGTTTTCACATTTATTATTTTGTACTGGCTGAGAATTAGCATGTGTCTTGTGTTTGTGCATACGGGTTCCATTTTAACATCAACGTGAAATCTTGATGTGATTTCAAAGTAGGCAGTTAGAATTGTGCAATGAGTGAATGTGGAAGAAGTATTATGATAATTTGATGTTGTGCTTGCTACAGACTACCCACAGATTACGGAATAATTTAATAACACATATTAACTTGTATTGATGAACACTGCTTTTCTGGCTATAAAACATTAATTAACTCAGGTGTCGTCGGAAACTGCTTCCAATAATATTGCTGGTCTCAAAGGACACTGTTGTGTGTGTCTATATATATATATATATATATATATATATATAT
>CAEFZX010000870.1:0-87415 GCA_903066825.1 Alfaro cultratus | reverse complement strand
TATATATACATATATATATATATAGATGGCTCCTTTGAAGTGGGTTGAGTTTTGTTTTTGTGATTTTTATTGTAAAAGAAATCCAATTGCTATGTCTTTTAAAAAGATTAAAACAACTGTCAAAACATTTATATTGCCTCAATTTAATTATTTTATACTGACTAGAATTAATCTTTGCTCTTCAATTAATGACAAGATTTTCTGCCGTTGGACAATAACAGTATAAAATTGAAAGCATCTTTTAATTTAGTTACACTTTATGTATTTTTCTCACATTATCTGGAAAAAGTAGAACAGCAGAAAAGGCAGAGGCATGTTTTGCCGTTAATCCTCTTGTCTGCTCTGAAGTTTGAGCTGAATTCAGCAGTCATTAATGCACCTGCTTCAGTAACGAGTTTAAAAAGAGGCCGCTCTGTCAGGCAGGAAATATTGATTACAGTAGAAGTAGGTTTGTGTGTCTGGTATTGGGGATAAGCTCTGGATCAGGTGCAGGAGCAGAAGAGATTAACTCCCATTAAATGTCACATCAGCGCCTCCACTGTGAGACAATAACCCACACATGTGAATAGAAACAGGACGTCTTGTTTTTTTGGCAAAAATGTGCTTCTTTTCTATTAACGGAAAGCATTTAAATGTTTCATAGCGATCTGGATTTATTGTTTTTGTTACCTTATTGCTGCAATGTGTGGTTCTTTTCTCTTCTTCAGATCATCTGACTTAAAGAGAACAAACAAAATAATAATTAATAACTGACCACGTTCCAGGAGAAATAAACCAGGGTTTGATGGTCACCTGTTTAAATTTGTACAGATCGTTTGATTTCTCGTTGAAGTTGAGCTCCAGCAGCTCTCTCTGCAGGTTTTCTACAAAGGTTTGGCTGCTCAGGAAGTTCTTGATTATGCAGTGAGGGAAAGGTTGGCAGTCCAACTCCAGATCTCCTGCAGCAACAATTATACAAGAAGAAATACAAATGTTTTTATAATATACTAACCTCCATTTTGAAAGGCCAGCTATACAAAGACAGCTAACCTAACATAATGATTGCAAATATTAATAAGGAATGAAAGATTAATTAAACCTGCAAAGGAAAAATAACTTTTTTGACTGTTTTCTTAAGAGGAAAAGAAGGAACGTAGCATCATGGGTGTCCAAAGTGTGGGTTGAGGGCCATTTGTGGTCCTCTGGAGGATTTTGGGCGGCCTCTCTGTCCTCAATTCGAGAACTGAGGCAGTTTGTTGATGCAGATGTAACATTTTTTTAAAGATAGCATTTTAAGTGCAAAAAATAGATTTTCCAATTATCAATGAAGTTTTTGCATAGTTCTTAAGTTTGGAGTAACTGGAACCTCAAAAGCAAATATTTTCTATAAAATTAACTCTTTTGTTGATTTCAATAAAATCATATTTTTTTAGTTTATTATTGAGCAGACAAAATAATAAAGCCAGAAAACGTTTGTTATAAAAATATATAACATTTATGTGACCCCTTGTGCTTCAAGGTAAAGATTTTGGCCTTTATGGCAGAAAGTTTGGACAAAACTGATCTAATCTGAGCAGGGGCGTCTATAGGGGGGGAGTTATGACAATTCTAAGGGCCCCTGACCTATTTTTTTGTTCATAGAAATTAAAAACAAAAATTGGGGCCCTGTCAATTTCATATTGTATTTTCGAAGATTGTTTTAGCAGTAAAAATGTAATGTTCTCACTCCCAGACCAAAAAACACACATCCATATTTGCCCTGAATCTGCATGAAATGGTTCGTTCCTGCTTGGAGCGACGGTGACGGTGTTCAGCAGAAAACAAGAACAACAGTGGCAGTTACTATGCTGCTAAGAAAAATTATAAAATCAGGTTTCCAAAATGAAAATAAAAAAATAGAGAGAGAGAGAGAGAGAGAGAGAGAGAGAGACAGAACACCAAGAGTGTCAATTTATAACCCAGTTTTTCTCCAAGAGAGATGGGTAGACTGTGTGAGATTATCAACCATTTAGCATAATTAGCTTAGCTACAGACTACTGTTTGCCTCCATTTCACTAGCATTTAATGAATTAAGGAAAAAAATTACCAAGATATTGATATATTTAACTTGTCCCTGTACCTTTAACAGCAGATGAGTCAGTCAGCAGCAGCTCTAGCCCACGTCCCTCCTGACCTGTCCTCTCCTAAGTGAAATTAAAGCTGCAGTATGTAACTTTCATTAAAAAAAAAAAAATTCATATATTTGTTAAAACTGTCAGTATGTTGTGACAGTATGGTATGAGAGATAATCTATGAAAAATCTATTTCCTTTGCCTTCTCCCAGTGCTAGAAACAACCAGTCAGTGGCAGCAGAGTTTCAGTGCTGTCAATCACAATCTCATGTGGTGCTGCTCATCCCTATGCTGCAGCTAGCATTGCCTGTTGTGAATGTTCAGTCTAGTTAGCATAGCTACCAATGACGGCATATAAATGACTTCCTGTAATGATAAGTTGTTTCTCCACCATTAGCACATTTAGCAGTGAATGAATGAAGTTGATTGACAGCGATAAGACCCTCCTCCTGGTTCTGATTGGTTGTTTGGGCCGGAATGCTGCATTACTTTGGCCAATAGTAGTTCAGGGAGCAGGTGGAGGAGATTGATTGTTTTCATAGATGATCTAGAAATAAGTCATGTGATCTTATGTGTCATCGACTGCATTTACAGACTTGTGACAATTCACAGCATATTTTATTGTCCTTTATTATATTCTGACTAGAACCAGATTTTGTGCCACTATGATCATGCAATTAATTAATAAATCAATTAATTGCATGATCATTTAAAACAAGCTCAATAATTTCCATTTGTCTCTTTCTACCAGAAACTGAATGACAAAAGTTTTCGGTCTGGCACTTTGGTCTCAACTGGAACCTTTTTTGAAGGACAATTTAGTTTACAGAGACTTTAGAATTGATGTTAATTATGTTTTGGTTGTTTTTTTGTTTGTTTATTTTGAATATTTAAAATGTTTTCCAGTTCCAGTAAAAAGGTTATTGCATTAATGTTCCATTATTAATATATTAGCTGAAAATGATCTCAAAAATAACAAGATTATGGTTTATTGAAATTATTTCTAGGACAATCTATCACTCAGCAAAATGTGTCATCTTGACAGCCCTACCTGTAAACCTGAATGAACTGAAGAAATGGTTTAAAGAGAGGACTAATTACAGTCAGAGTAGTTAAAGCAGGGATGTCCAAAGTGTGGTCTGGGGGCCATTTGCGGCCCTCAGAACAATTTTGGCCGGCCCTTGATCACAGTTCTAGAATAGCCTAAAATTGGTTCATGTAGATTCACATTTAAAATCAATATTGGTGAAATTGTCATTGATGCCTGACTGTTTAAAAAAGATACAGACAATTAAAATATTAATATGGAAAATGTAACATGCAGCACAAAGTATTTACTTTATTAGAAACAAGAGGCGAAAACATCCAGTGGTTTTTACCGCTTAATAAACTGTTTGTATGGCAAAAAAGATACAAAAAGAATCTAGAAAAAGATTTAAAATTCAGCAAATGGTTTTCCTTTTTTTAATCTGGCAAGACCCTCTTTTGTTTTAAAGCTACAAGCAGATTTGCTATTTCGCTAAAATAATGCGTGCTTAGTTTGTTTATTTATCAAGTAAAAATAAAAATAGTTGTAATTATATGGGGGGGAAATACTAAGCATTTCGTGGCCCTCGGAGTAGTTGCAACCTGACATTTTCCCCCAAGGGTTTGTGTTTTTGGATTGTAACAAAATGAACAGGCAGAGAAAAAAAAGAGCTCATTTCAATCATTTAATCAGGAAAAAATGTCACGTTTCGCCATAGTAACGTGAATAAATAAATCGTAGTTTTAGAGTGGAAGCATCGTGGATCTGCCCACCCGTCAACACCTCTAGGTGCCTGTGGATTGACCTAATAATAGTACAAACATGACCAGTCCACAGGAAACGCGTTGTGCTTCACTAGCCTTTGCTGTAGTGGGTCCTGTTGCTCCACGCCTCCCTCACCGCTCGCTTCACCTCCTCTTCCTCCACGGCTCCACAGAGATCCACGGGCTCCACGCAGCTCCTCTTCTTCTTCTTCTTGTCCGTGTCTCCGCTCTCATTCTGCGCTCGCTTGCAGCTCATGGCTGGGGAATCTCTCCAACACAAACTTTACAGACACCGGATAGCGTGGAAGCGGCGTCGCGGGTAAATGACGTCAGAGTGCAGCACTCGGATGCCCGGCGTGTTGACTGTCAGGCTGTATTGTTTACTTTAATTTTTCTTTTAGTTGTAACAGACATGTTATGTACTTTTACACATTTGTTAGGTAAATAACAATATTGCTTGTATAGACTAAAAACTACATATTAATATATTATATTTTATTTACTTTAAATTGTAATCTTTTAGTAACATCAGCATTTGTGATTTTTTTAAAATATATTTTTATACCATTATTCCTTTAATTTAATATAATCTGACATCATTGTATTAAATGTCTTTCTTTATAATGTTATTTGTTCAAAATAAAGTACATTTTTAAAAATCCTGCAATAAAATTCAGTAAGATTTTTAAATGTATTTTACCAAAAAGGATTTGAGCTTCTAAAAAAATAATTTTGGCTTAATATCAGAATTCTGACATGAAGTCAGCATTTTAACAAAAAGTAAAAGATTTTCCAAAGTCTGACCAAAACAAACAAAAAGCCATCATTGTGAAAGTAGTTGTTTTTCCTTTCCACTGATTGAGAAACATTAAAATTATTTTAAACAGGCCACTTATAATATAAATGACTTATTGATTAAATGAAAATATTTTAGAATATAATCCAAACCAGCCAACCAATCCTTCTAGGATTCTCTGTACGTCAAAACATGTTGAATTTATAGTTTCAAAAAGCAATAAATCTTCACCGTTTAATTCAGTTAGTGGCCTCAGTGAATCATCTTAAGTACTAATGTGAGACAAAGGAAATTTCCAAAAGCCATTGCTCTATTTTGAACAAATGTCTAGAACAAATGTTTTATAAGAGATAAAGACAAATGAATGATAGGACAGTACTTACAAAAAAGCACAAAAATGTCTAACTTTCTAATTAAATGAATTCTTTTTGCCTTACAAACAGCAGGTATGTCAATTTGAATCACCTGCATTTATGAATAATTACATTTCTCATTATTCCAGCGTTGCATTTACATGTAATCACTTGGTCAGTACACATCAGAGTCTGACAGTAGAATGCATCACTGCATATAACAATGAAAATACCTTAAAAAACTGTTTAATTTGATCATTATTTCTGAGGTAAAGATTTTCAGAAGCACTAAAAGACCGTTTTTATTTTTAAACAAGTGATAAAATCTTATTGGCGCATAATTTAAATCTGCCTGTAAGACAAATCCCAGGGCAAAGTCCTCCAAAATGTGAAGCAGAGTGCCTGAAACCCAGACTTCTACAAAATTAATATTGTTTAGTGGCAAAAATAAACAAAAGTAATGAATCCAGCACATTACTGTAAGTGAAGTCTATTTTAAAAGCATTTTTCATGTTACCCGTCGAGCCTAAAGTAGCTTGATTTAAATAAATGCTGTTGGTGTTTTTATTCATTCTGAACTAATTTCATTATTTTTCTGTCCAGAATAAACTGCTAAAGAAGGGGGATCTTTAATAAACACCTGCATCTAAGATGGCATTAACATGCATTTATTTTTATTACGCTGCAAAGTCCTTCCTCTGTGTTTAAAAGCATAAACTTGACAGATTTTTAAAAAGTGCTTATCAACATTCAGTACCTCTAACTTTATAAAAACATACTCAAAACACAGCTTTATTTTAAAAAAGACAGCATTGTTACAGGTTAAAACAACAGGAAACACAATGTTGTAATTTTTTTAATCAAACATTGTCAACCTTTAGGCAAACATAAAACCAGATTCTGGAATAGAGACCTGCATACTACAAAAGGCTGCAGCTTCACAAGTTTAAAAAATAAAACAAAAACAACTCGGACAGTATCATTTTCTCCAACAACAACCCCGTAGACTTTCTATTTACCAGACATAACAGGTGCTTGTTCCGTAAAAGATAAACGAGAGACGACGTCCTTTCAGCACAATGCTTCTGGCTGCACTCACAGAGACAGCCACACTGTTGGTCAGGTTAGTTGTAGATAAAGTTGAACCTGAGAAAAACAAACAAAACAGGTACAACCTGAAACCCTTCAACTCTGATTATTGGTGTCGGCTTAGACGGAGAGCCGTGACGTTGCAGCTTTGCAAATTCACAATGATGGTTTGATAAGAAGCATTTTTTTAATCATAAAGGCAATAAGAAAGGGTGATTTTAGTAGCTCTTTTGATGGTTTTATGTAGAGATGCTCCAATCAGGTTTTTGCTGCCGATTCTGATACCGATCATCTCTGCCCATCACCTGGAATGATTGTTCATTTTTCACTTTAGGTATAAATGATAATATGCTATCTGGCAAAATGGAAAAATTATCTGGCAATAAATTCGCCTAATTTAATTTAGACATAATAGACATATTTTAATACATATCTAAAATCTTTTTTTTAAGTTACATGCTGCAGCTTTAAGCAGACGTTCGGTGAGAGAGCTCACTGTCTGGCTCCGTCTGTGAAATATTACTACCAGTAGAGCGTAGCAGCGAGAGCAGAACCAGCGTCTTTCACCGTCAGCTTGAAAACTTGAATAATTTTCGGGTTATTTGTTTAGCTTTCTGACCGTGATGTTAATCCGATTGAGTGTTGGTAGTTGTGCGCTGCTTTACCTGCTATCTTTTCCTGTAGTGAGCCTTGATGTAGCCAAACACCGTCAAGTGCTTGTTTTTTAATGTCATATTAGATTCGTTGTGTTGATGCATTTTGACGTGTTTCACCCCCCGAGGTAATTTTCCGCCGCAACAAGCAAACATTCCAGTTCACTCTCAGAGCATTGAAGTGCCACACGATGGGATTTGTTGCTGCGCGTTTGAGCAATGGGGAGGAAAGAGGAGATGAGCTGCACACGCAGGCTGAGAAGTGAGATACAGGTGGTCGTTTTGGTGATCGGCGATCACCGATCATACACCTTTTCACGGAAATCGGCCGATTATGATCGGTGGCCGATTGATCGGCACACCTCTAGTTTTATATATCTGCATATAGTATCTGGTAGTAGTGGTAATATTCTACATCTAGAAGAATATCATTAGTACAAGGCATTTAAAATAGTGATTTGAATAATTTCTGGATTTTTGTAGATTCAAACTATGTGCTTTATATTGTAAGCAGGCTATCAATCTTTTTTTATTTTCCATATTTATAGATCGGGCTGATTCAGCCAGCTTTAATCTACAAAATAAAGTTTTCTGTCCTTTGTAAAGCCAGACGACTACAATGTGAAAATGTAACAGAATTTTAGCTTCATCTCATTGCCTTTCAAAAATAAAAACGCTCATAAAACCTTTTGTTTTCAACTTCGGAGAAATTGTGCTTTGTACCATCAGAGGTACAAGTGGCTCTTTGAATTGAAGTCATGATAAAAATCGAAACCTTCTTCACTTTTGACCCCCTACTCATCTTTACCGTCAGTAAAAATTAACCAAAGAAGAAAATTTGAATGTTTCTGGTAGCCAAATAGCCAGAATAAAGGTTTGTGCATCCTTCATAAAACAGCTGCAGGATGTTAATAAAATATGCTTTACCTGCTCAGTAGCTGCGGTAGACTGGAAATGATTGGTCCATATCCAGGAGCGTTGTCATACAGCTCAAACAACGGAGCAGCAACCAGCTTATAATTTTTGGGAACGGCAAATAATGCTGTGGGAATATTATAGATTTTAAATGCAGAGATGATCATTTGTCCTCATTTCGTAATTGCAGACTTTAATTTTTCATCACTTTTGAGGTAATAAAAAGAAATGCTGACCTTTCTCCTGCAGCTGAACCAAGAAGAGCTTTTTATGCTCCTTAGGTTTAGTGATGTGAGCTGGAATGTATGGGTACTGGAAGATGAAAAGAACCACATTAGTTCACTCATGAAAACACGGATTTAAAGGGGACGTCTTGGGCAAGATTCACATTTTGGACTTTGTGTGCTTCCATTTTGGGTCTGTACTGCTTCTAAAAAACACAACCCATGTCCTTAAAACTAAACCACCCAGGCAATAAATTTATGTTATTTGATGTCTGGAAAACGAGCCGATTTAAAAACCTTTACAAATCAGAAGGTACTGCCCTGTTACCTAGCAACCCCAGCAAAGCCCAGCCCGTTACCTAGCAACACAAGCTAAGCTCAAATACGTTTGGTCAGCTGGTCTTACTGCTGTATGCTCTGCACAGTGGCTGCTAGAAAAGACAAGGGTTTTGTTGTTGTCTTACCGACCAAAACACAACTTGCTGCTTTGATTTTGATTGCGCAGAAGGCTCTACTTCTGCTTTTCAAAGATGTATAGTTGCACATCTGTTTGCAGCCATTTTCATGTGCAAGTGTAAATGTTGAATTAGGAGGAGTGGTGAGCAGCAGTTTATTTGGATTTAAAGTGAGAAGAAGCCCCAAACTAGACTAAAATCTCTTTATCGAAGAATGATTTTGTGCAAAAATGTAATTAATATGTTCTGTATACCCCATAGACCCATCCTAGCCTTCAGGAAAATACAACAGGTCATCTTTAAATGTTCCGTTTATCAACATAAAACCTAAACAAAGTCCAACATGACTGCGGGAAACAGGAAACATCTTTCCTGTGCTGCACTCTGCAACAAATGTGTGCATTACATAAATATGTAAACACATTCCTTGGCACACCAACCTGCGGAGGCTCAAAGTTGGGGCGCCACCAGTTGCCAATGCAATCATCTATCACCCAGTCCTGCTTCACCCCGTCTTGCCGCCCGAGGATCTAATAACCAGTCAGACAGTTAATTCAGGTCAGTTTCACACCAATCACAGAGGCAGAAGCAAATAGCGGCTACCTCAGTCATCAGACGTTTCAGACCCTCCACCTCGTCTTCTCCAGGATTCAGCTCTCCACCAGGCCTGCAGGACAGACATAAACTGTAAACGAGCAACTCTGCAGCCTGGAGCTGCTTCCTGCAGCAGCACCAGCCACTCACAGCTTGAAAAACGTTGTGCCCAGCTGCAGCAGAAGAACATGAGGCAGCCTGTGCTCGTGAACGATGAGGACTCCCTCCACTGTCCGGCGCATGCCCATCTTATCAAACTCTTCACGCATTCTCTGGAACCTGGCGGCCACAGAGCAGTCTTTCTCGTAAAGAGGCTCCTTGGTGCCAAACGTGTAGTTCGTGAGAGGATATCTGGGACCAGAAAGACAAAACATGCTTCACTCGGCCGCCAACTGTGTTTGTAGTTTCTCAAAGCAAAGCAGAAACAAAACAAAGAAAGTTTACAAATTTAGATTTTGGCAAAAAATAAATAAATTTAGATCAGTTTTTTGCGTGTATAGGGAGTTCACTCTATTTTTAATCCACTGCACAACTTTACTGAGTGAATGAAACACAAAATCAACAGATTTTATGTGTGACCACAGTTCTTTTCTAGGTGAAATGTTCATCCAAGAAAGCCTGTTGCTTTGTATCAGAAATCTAGAAAATAGCTGTTTGAGCATCGTTTTCACATTTTCCATAAAATTTTCCAAATTCAAACAGAATGTGATTTTACTCCAAGTAAAGTTTCATTGACAAAATTATCATTTTCTACATTGAGGTGATTATCTATTAGCTAAAAAAAAAAAAAAAAAGGTCTATTCAATTATAATCTATTTTAAACTCCTAAAATGTGGAACATTAATAGAAAACATT
Source organism: Alfaro cultratus (assembly GCA_903066825.1). Taxonomy (NCBI): domain Eukaryota; kingdom Metazoa; phylum Chordata; class Actinopteri; order Cyprinodontiformes; family Poeciliidae; genus Alfaro; species Alfaro cultratus. Next base: position 77,600 of record CAEFZX010000870.1, on the reverse strand, counting down.
TGCTGAAGGTTTAATTAGTACACATAAAACTAAATAGAAATTATACTGGTCATTATGTGAATATTATCTTTTGGGTGAATATTTTTTACATGTTTCAATGTAAATTTACATAAATTAAAAGAAATGTCTAGCTTTTAAATTCCTGCAGATGTTTTTAGCTAAAAAAAGAAAAAAAACTATTAATTCAATTATACTATATTATATAATAGTATGTAGAGAATTAATCAAAACACATTTACTGAAGGTTTAATCACAGTTACATAACACAAATGATAAATTATTACGCAATTAACACTGATTATTTAATACACAAATCTGCTGGACATGAGAAATTTTGTGTAAAGTTTTGAAATAGGATTCAAACATCAAGTTTTAATAGTAAAAATTATTATTTTCTGCATTGAGATGCTTAATTTATTTTTTAACAATAAAAAACTAGTGAATAATTATGATTGAACCAAAAGAAAGAAAGTCTCTGAGTAACCTTCAGCTTGTTAGTAACAGAGTTAGCGATCATAAATTCCGCCTTTACAAGTAAAATATTTCAGATTTTTAAAAAAGATTTCGATCACTATATTGCACAGATCTGCATCAAATAAAACGTTTGTCACAGACAGAACTGCCTCAGTCGTTCCGGACCACATCAGTGCTCAGACTGAGGGCTGCAGGCGGTTCTGGACTCACAGGTTGATGGTTCGCTCCAGGGTGAGCGGTTTAGCGGGCCCGCTGATGTATTTGCCCCCGAACTGCTCTCCGCCGCGGCGCGGCCACCCGGTGGACGAGCGACTGGGCTGCACGACCGACATCCTTTCCTACTAGAATGAAAACTCCTGCAGATAAAAGGCAGGAAGCCTGATTAATCTACTGACGGACAAAAGAGAAAAAACACACCGAGCGCTCCACTGCACAGGCTCCGTCTGCTTTGTTCTTCCTCTTCCGGGTGAAAACAGCGCGGTTTGCCTGATGTCCCCGGCAGCGACCCCTGCTGGTCACGGTGCGTTTAGCAACAGAGAGTCACAGAAAGTGATCAGTTTGGCGATAATTACTCAATATAAACACTTAGAGGATAGGAGAGGACCCGAAAATTATACTCAAGTAAGATTAGCACTACTTCAGCTTATATTTATTCAAGTACAAGTAAAAAGTAGCCGTCCAAGAAGTTTAAGTAAAAAAGTATTTCATTTATACTTGAAAATTACATCATCAGACGCACTAAAATATATAGAAATGGTTGTATTTTAAGGATAATTCTATAAATAAAATAATTTAAAAATATCAAAATCAGGCAAAAAAAAAAAAATCAAAACTATTTCCAAATAATTTTTTTTTCATTTAAAAACTTATTAAACTAACACAAGTTTTTGTGCCTGGTTAATTTTTGTTTTAAACGAGCTTGTTCGTCATTCATTGAAGTTACTCACAGTGAATAGAGCATCTAGAAATTTTACTCAAGGAAAAGTGGTAATACTTTTTTAAAAAATTACTCAAGTAGAATTAAAAATACTCCTAAAAGTAATTTTTTCTACAAAGTTACTCAAGGAATTGTAACTGAGTAAATGTAATGAGTACTACTCAACTCTGAGCAAACGTGAATAAACATAAAGTTAAGGGAAATTTCAAAAATCCAAAAACTTATATTATGTAGGACATTTCAGTGTGTGTATTAAATTGTTGAAAGCTATTTTTTAACAATAAAAATTGTGAATAATTATGATTGAGCCAAAAGATAAAGAAAGTCTCTGAGAAACCATCAGGTTGTTAGTAACAGAGTTAGTAATTAGATATAATCACTGATTATTTGGACCTTTGCTTTCTGACACATTTGGAAAACTAAACAAGACTCTTAATTCACCTGGAAATAAAGCAAACATAACAGAAAATGATTGGTACACTGTGAAAACACAAAGTCTTACCAAATATGTTTGGTTTAGTTTCTAGTGCAAATATCTTAATACACTTGAAATAAGACAAATTAAATTACAAGTAACTTTATAGCAACATATATGAGTTTGCTTTAAGTCAATAGTTCATTAATGTTTATGAAAAATTACTATTGCACTGGCAGATTATTTCACTTGTCATGTGGGGAAAATGTCTTGTTGTAAGTGAAAAAAATCTGCCTGTGGTACTTTTACTTTTCCATCAATATTAAGGAACTACACCAAAAATACTTGGCAAGATTTTGTGTTTTAGCAGTGTAGCTAATTTTTTAATCTCAAAATCTTCTCCTGAGAATGTTTACTTACTTTCTCCCTGCTGAAATTAACAATCAAACAAGATAAATTAAATAATTTAAATAAAATAAACTGATTTATTGAGTGGTCCTGGGTTTCAATTCTGACCTGGGAGGGTTTGATCTCTGTAGCTAACTGGTTCATCTAAATTGTGATTAAGTGTGTGTGTGTTTGTTTGTTCTGTGTGTCTGTTTCTTGCCCTGTGATGGACTGGTGACCTGTCCAAGGTACAATAATGAATGGATGATGTTTCAGGGAAATGTGACTAACTTCATGTACAAAAACAATTTTAAAAAAGCTTAAGGAATGACTCAGTGAACTGAATAATCCATTTAATAGTCATAGCTATGTCTCTTTTCCATCTTTTGTAAACATCATGTATTTTACCACAATAGTTTTCTTATAGTACATAATCATACGTGCAATGCAAAATCTCAACAGAAGTTAAAAAAAGGACAAAGACACTGCTGGATTTGTTGATTACATCACACCAAGAGGATCTCAGTTCTTTGGTCCAGTGGCCCACTCTTAGTGGTGTGCTGCAGTAATGTGGTGGTCCCTGTCGGAAGTGCCATTGATAATCTCTCCCCCAGCCTTTCTTACCCCTCGTAGCCTTTACTGTGGACTCGCCTGTCTGTCACAGTTGTTGGTCCCGTGTTCAGCGGCTTCGTTGTTTTTCACTTATCACCCGCTGACATTGCTTCCTCTTGCTCTTGAGCCTCATTGACTGTGTCGTCTCTGCTCCTCTCACCCTCTGCACCCGGGTCGGGTTCAGAGAGGGTATTCTCCTCAGCTTTCACACTTTCTTCCTGCACTTCTTTTCTTGTTACATCACCATTGTCAACCAGTGGTTTGTCACTGTCACTTTTGCTCTTCTCACCGTGATCATCTTCCTTCTTCTCATCAAGATCACCTGATTTGGTCTGTTTGACCTCCTCAGAAGGCTTATCCACTGCTAAAAGACAAAAACATTCAATTAGACAAACAACTACCTACAGTATATACATTACGTGGAACCATGCGAACGGTTCTGACAAAAGTATTTATGCCCCTTGAAGTAGCCCACATTTTTGCATATTGCTGGACTCTGGTCTTCATAATGCTTTTTTCACCAATGATCTATAAACCTCTGAGGCCTTCATAGAGCTACATCTGTACTTAGAGTTAATTAAAGGTGGGTGGTCTCCATTTATTAATAAGATGACTGTATACCTGGAAAGAAATAGATTCTTTTAAAACTTATAAATGACATATTATGCTTACAAAACATGTTCATCAAATTTCTTGCACAAAAATCATTCTTATATTTCTGTCTGGTCAGTTCTGCCTATTCTAAGCTTCTTTCAGATTGAGCTATTTTTGGGCCTCCTGTCACTTTAAATCCTAATAAGCTGCTGCTGGCCACGCCCCCAAAATCACTGTTTATATTCGCACCTAAAAATGGCTGCAAACTGATGCACAATTATACAAGATACATCGTTGAAAAGCATAAGTAGAGCCTCCTGAACAACCAACAAGAATGAAGCGAGTGGTTTTTGAATGGTAAGCCAACAACAAAACACTTGTATTTTCCAGCAGCCATTAAAACAGCACATAAACCAGCTGACCAATGCTGGAGCCCAGCTTGGGCTGCTAGGTAATTGATTGCGACTTCACATTCAAGTGGTGTTTGAACTAAACATTTACTTATTGGCAAAAAATGTCTGGGTGTTTTGTTTTTTAAGCGCTTGGGCTATTTTTAGAGTAAGACCCAAATGAAAACAAAAACGTGCAAAATGTGAATTTTGCATCATAGATATCTTTTAAGATCCCTTTTGTTTTGAATTGACACTATTTAAATTTGGTGAATTGAAATGAACTGAAGTGATTTTGAAAGTTAATTAAGTAATTGGATTGTGTTTATTCAAAGGAGGTTGAATACAATTCACATCAAACCTTTTAGATTTCTATTGGGGAAAAAAAGTAAAAACCATGTGATCGTTTCCTTCAGCATTTAAATTATCCACTACTTTTCACATAATCTCTCAGTAAAATAAATTGAAGTTATTAAAGGAAATCTGAAAACAACCGAGTGGGAATACATCTGCAAGGCACTGAATTACACATTTACTAAAATAAAATCTTACCGGTGTCTGTTGTTGTGGGTTTTCCTGGTTCTTCTCCTTCCGCCTTTTCCTCAAGCAGAGTCTGTAAATCTTTATCCTGGTGTGGCTCACCATCAGGGGGCGCTGGACTGCTGAAGCGGCAAGGAGTAGCACTTAACTCTCCGTCAGGGGGAATCGTGAAGACTGGATCTGACCCAGTTATGTGCGGGGAGCTAATTGCAGCAGCGCCCGCCGAGCTGCTGGTGGAAGTGGTGTCTGCGCGGTTTAAACTGGTAGCAGTGGAGGCGGTGTCTGTAGGGTTCGTGTCACTGGAAGAAGTGGAGGGAGCAGAAATGGGAGCGTCTGACTGGACGGTGGCAGGAGAGGAGGCAGAGTCCATGTGGCAGCTGGATGGTGGGCTGAGGGTTTCATCAGCTGTGGGAGGGAGGGCAGCAGGGGTTACAAGGGAGGTTGAAGTAACGGGGACACCGTGTGTGTCTGCACCAGAATTAGGAGGATGACATACAGCTACAGAGGTACTGGATGGAGTATGTAGGCCTGAATCTGACATGCTGGTGGAGGAAGAAGAAGCTGCGGTGCTGACAGACACATCACCTCCAGCAGCAGAGAGAGCACCATTTGGCTCCAGGGAAGTTGCCTCAGTTGGTAGATTTGTTGTTGTTTTAGAAACTGGGCTCTGCTGGCAGGGAGCTGAACCAGTTTCCAGGGTGGAGATGGAAGAAGTAGTTTCTGTTTTTGAGGTGGAAGTGACTGAAGGACTTGGGGTTGTGGACTCTGAGGTGGTGGGTGTAACTATGCCAGGGGGTTCAAATGGGGTAGAGATGCTAGTAATTGTGGAGGTGGGTGCTTCAGTGACAGGAGAACTAGATTTAGGGACTGAGGCTTTTCTGTCACTTGCTGTAATGCTGGTAGGTGTTGTAGTTGCTGCAGCAGAGTCCACTGAGTCAGTGCATATCTCTGTGTCAGTACTTGAGGAGGAAACTGTGACACTGGCTGAGTCAGGGACTGAATTAGAGATTGTCGGTACAGAAGAAGAGGTGGTAGCAGGAGCAGACGGAGCAGCGGCCAGACTGGGCTTAGTGGGCGTGTTTGTCTCTGCTTCCTGAATCTGTGCTAGCTCGTTCTCTGGTGTATTGCGGCCTGATGTTGCAGGAGGCAGAGCTGGTTTGATTACTGGCTTTGGAAGCAGAGCAGGCTTCCCAGCTGCCTCGTGTGCCGACAGACTCGCCCGAATTTGATGCCGGGTGTCTGGAGAGAAGAAGGAAGGAGAAAATCACCTAGCACATAGCAAGTTGGGAAAGAGGCTGAAAATGACTAATTGTGGTTTACCTGAAGATGCAGACATAGTCCGAGGTTTTGAAAAAGTAGAGGATGGCTCAGGTTTATTATCAATGATGGTACCTGAAGCGCAAAGACTTTTATGTCATTTTAAAGGACAAATTAAGCACCACATTTCAGACTGAAGCAGGTAGATTTTGATTCCTTTATTCTTTAAGCCTTATACTAGAAAAGATAGTTATGACATACACTATTTCAGATTTATGTTTTATTTTTGTATCATAACAAGTGCATTAGCCATTTCATGATCATGTACTTGACACATTTGTCCCAACCAGAAGGATATGGATATGACAGAAATACGTAATAAAAAATAACCCATGTAATTACTCACAAAATATACCTGAAAACCTAAAGTATTCTCTCAGCATTTTAGATAAACTGACCTTCGACCATTTGTGTGTGAGTGTGTGCAGGTAGAGTAGGTGTGTGTGTTCATTTTTGACCTGGAGAATGTGATTTACCCTCTAGAATAGTAGAAAGAGTAGAAATCCAAACCCAAAACACTTTGAGCCATGGAGAACCAAGGGTAAGGTGGCTTTGGCTGCTGAAGACCCCAGAATAGCCATACAATCGACAGAGATCACCCAACACGCATGCAATGCAATGCTCCTCCCTAGTGTTTGCATCTATGCCTGAGCTACTGTGAAATGTCTCAAGTGGATTAAAATGGGGGATGCAATTAGGGTGTTGGAGATCATGGTTGGGCTTGCAAAGTCCATCATCCCACTCCCCAAGACCATGGTGTTGAGTGGGTATCCCAACTTGAGCAGTCCAGTCTTTTCACTACCTTGCATATGTTCACTACTACGTTCCTCGAGGGCCAGAGTCCTGCAACTTTTAGATGTGCCTCTTGTCCTACACACTTGAACTAAAAGGTTAATCTGCCTCTCTATCACACAGTCAAGCTCTACAGAGCTCTGCTAATGAGTTAATATTTGAACCAGATATGCTGAAGCAGAGAGGCATCTAAAGGTTGCAGGACACTGGCCCTTAAGGACTGGCGTTTGAGACCCCGGCCATATAGAGAAGATGGCTGCTGACTTGTGCCAAGACAGATTTGCTCTACAAAAAGCATATCTGAAGATGGTATCCTAATTGCATGATTGACTTTATGAAACCCAGAATGCATCCAGCATCAAAGTAGGCTGGCAACGTTGATGTAATAATAACCCGTGTTTGTTTGACCTTCAACCATTTGGATTATATGTGTGTCGGTGTAGAGTGTTGCAGTGGATAGCGCTGTTGCCTTGCAGCAAGATGTGTGGATTCTCTCTAGCTTCCTCCCACAGTCCACAAACATCACTGTTAGGCTAATTCGTTTGTCTAAATTGTCCTTAGGTGTGGGTCTGTTATGCATGGTTGCTTGTCCTGTCTGTCTCTGTGTTGCCCTGCTGACATGTCCAGAATGTACCCTGTCTCTCACCCATTGACTGCTGGAGATAGGCACCACACCAGATAGTAGATTGATGGAGTGTTGGTGTGTGTAAATGGTAGCATTTGTATTCCATAGGTGTATGAACCAGTTTGTCACCTTCAGGTGAACAGTGGTGTGTGGTAAGAACGGTTGAAGGCCTGCCACCCATCATCCAGCCCACTGAAAGAGCTGGGACTCAGAAGGACCAGCTGGAGAGGGCACATTACTCCTCCACCTGGCGGGTGATCCTCTGGGAGGTTAAGAGGGATGGATACCCACCAGAACCCCACGCAGTCCCCACCGCCCATTGGCAGCCAGACACATCCCCAGAAACCATAGGCCGCCCAGTGGCAGTCCACTTTCTGGGTTTGATCAAGCTTCAATTCAAGCATCACCCCACCTAAAGCATGTAAAGAGGGTCTTGATACAAATATGTCCCTGTAATATGAAGTGTAGTGTTTATGTTTAAGGTTCATTAAAATTGGGATATGGGTGCAAAGTTCTGTATAGTGTCCCACCCATGCCTGCAACGCCCATTGTCCCACATCCTAATACCCTGCTAATATGAGGAGTTGCATATGTTAGGGAGGAGGGGGCGGTGCAAAGGGCCAGTACAAATCCCCTCTGGAGCCAACTCACCAACTTGAGCAGTCCAGTCTTTTCACTACCTTTTTCTATAATTCATTTATGATTAAGCAATCTTTTGTCATAAAGGCTAATTTTTTTAAATGTTCAGTTCAGTTTTTTAGGTCATCTTTGCTAAAACCGTTTCAAATCGAGGACTTTTCTTCTTCTAAGGTGGATGTAGGCATCTACATCTCTACATGCACGAGAGGGCAGAAGACAAGGATACAATTCAGTAACAGCTTTTTGAGGAAAGTACAAACTTAATTACAAACGTCTCAGGAATACAATTCTGTAAGACAACGATTGCTGCCTTGCAGATTTCCTCTATTATTGTTTATTTACACTTGAATATTTCAGATCACTGACCAACATGCCCCAATGTAAAAAAAGAAAATACTCTCAACCCTAATGGCTGTGTCATTCCTGGCAGCTACAAGTGTGATCAAGTGTTTGCTAAAACTGTTAAAGAGTCTTTTACAGTCTTTTTGTCCGACTTTTCCTCTTGGAGTTGTTTAAATTCAACCAAACTGCAGGGATCCATGTGTGCTTAAGTTTAATGTCAGAAACTGACGGTTGGAGATTCACCTTCAGGATATTCTTTTGGGACAATATCCATAAATTATGGCAACGTGTTCAGGTCCGGAAGCAGCAAAGTCGCCAAAGACCTTCATATTGCCTTCACTATGTTCATGTTTTAAATTTCAGTGCTAGTTTCCAAAATGTTTCCCTTTTGTCTCATCAGTTCAGTGAATGTTTCCAACATGTCTTTATGTCTTGAAGATGTTTTTATACGGCATTTTTTCTCTCCCATGGATATGATTGTTTCCAGTCTCTTTCTGATTGTTGAATCAGGAACACTGAGTTTACCTGAAGCAGGTAAGGCCTGCAGTGCTCAGATGTTGTGATGGATTCTTTTCTGACCTTCTGGATGAGTCTTCGATATGCTCACCAGCCTCATGATTTGGTTTTCATCTGTTCTTGAATTTCTGTGAATTATTGGGGAATAGTGTGTTGTGTTTTGAGCTCTCTTAGCCTACTTCGTGTTGTCAGGCAGGTTCTTTTGAAGTGATTTCTCGACTCTGTGGGTCGTGCAGTAATCAGGCCTGGGTGTGGTTATCTTTGGTTGATATTAAAATGTGTTTGATGATCTGAAACATTTAAGTTTGACAAAAAAAAAAAAGCAAAACTGAAAAAGTCTGAAATATGAATGTTTTTTATAATACTGTCCTTGTATTAAAATATACATTTGGCATAATTGACTTAAAGGTCATTTCAGCTTTATTAACAATAAGGAGGAAAGAATTTAAAAAATGCCATAGATGATGATACATACCTTCAGATTCAGCCTTTTTCATTTCTCCTTCTTGACTCTAAAATAATAACACAAATAATTTAACTCTAATACTCATAATTCCTTATTGTATGCCAGATAACTGAGGCATGCACATTTACACACCTGTGTGTCTCCCGGTGGAGGCTTGGAAACCCCAATGCGCTGAAGCATAAGATGGAGTTTCTGCTCAAAGCTGTGCTGGCCTTCAAACTGTTTCTGAAATCAGCAGAACATGACTGACATTCAGATGGTTTTACTACAAAAGTAGAAGAGTTGAACTGCACTGATGTTCACCTTTGCGGTGTTTCTGGCATTGGTAGCTCCTGCTGCCGCTGATCCAGACAGCAGAATGAGAGACTGGGATTTCCCCTCTCTGAGAGCTCGGCGGGGAGGCGCTGCCTCGCCCCTCAGCGGCGCGTCACTGGTAACCTCCGTCTCCTGAACAGCTGCCTCTCCAGCAACAGCACTGGGATGAGCTTTCGCTTTATCTTTTTCATTCTCCTTGTCGTGCTCCTTCACCCGCTCCTTCTCCTTGTCTTTCTCTGACCTGGCGACCTCCCTAAGAGGTCGGATGAAATCGGCGATGGAGGCTTTTTTGGGGCGACCCTCCTGGCTCGGCTCTGACTTCAGACCTCGCTTCCTCTTGAGGGTGAAGAAATCTCCCAGTTTCCTCCTGAGAGTTTTCGCCGGTGGAGGACAGGGAGCAACAGCGCTGGCAGGAGCCACTTCTTGCTGTGTGATAGTTTCCTCATCCTGCTTGGTCCTACACAAAGAACCTTACATGTCAACTCTAGCTGCTTTTATTCACACTAGATCATTTAGCTACTGAGCGATACTCACAGCGTATCAGTGGGAAGTACTTTCTTTGTAAAGAACTCCTCCACGCCTTCATCCACTCGCCCCATGTGCTCAAGAACTTCATTTTCACTCTCAATTATCGTCTCCTAATTACCACACATAGAAATAAGCAGATCCCAGCAATCACAAACTGTATCACATATAATTTTACATTACATAACAATCACCTCTGAAAACCCACACACTCTGGCAGAGCTGTTCCTCCTGCCTGAATGCACTTTTTTTTTTTTTTTGGTTTGATTTTCTCATCCATTTCAGATGGAACCAGGCCTCCTGGGAGCCAGTTGCTCAGTAACGTACAGCGATCGAGCATCGCCGGGTTTTACATCCAGAACGAGCGCAGCATAATTCATTTTGCCAATAAAGGTAACGTGATATCAAAATTGCAGCTATGCAGAGTTGCATTACGCTGATCATGTCAACATCTGCGCCCACAAGTGGAGATGAAAGTCAAGAGGTTGGCTGCAGAACACGAATTTAGCAGAAGTCACCGTTACGCGATCTTCTGCCAGGGGGATTGGGTGAATTTTGTCTCCATGGGAGTGACTGCATGTCTACAAGCTGCTGAAGCTCCGTGACAGCATGACCAGCTGAATGGGGAATAGATGCACTCACTCAGCATTTAGAAAAAATTACAGATTAAAAATGCCTAAAGCCTTTTTTGTATGATTTCCTTTTTTTGCAGGAAGAGCCGGGGAAGACACTGAGACCAAATTCCCACTCGCCCTCATCACCATCTCATATGCACACAGAGAAAAGAGAGTGGGTTTTTCAAAGAGCAAGTGACCGGTACAAAGGGACTGCCTAATTCAAGCAGGGACCAGGCATCTTCTCCACCCTTCCCTTCCCCCTGCCTCTCCCCTGTATACCCTCTTCCATCCTCTCCCTCCCTTCCATTTTTCTCCCCTCTCTCTCTCACACACCAACCATTTTATCCCAAACCCATCTGATCCTCACACACATTACCTGCGGTCTGCTGGGACGGTAGTTCAGTTTTTGCCGGTGGGGTCTCGGTCTGCTCTGGGTGTAGTGCCTGAGAGCTGGTCCGCCCAATGGCAGCTCCATTGGGGAGACACGGCACGCTGCTGCCGCGGCTCTGTTGCTGAGGCACGGTTGCTAAGAGCACCAGCAGTATGTAATGCCTCCACAGTGGTGGGAGGGACCAGGCTGGCTCGACTGACAGATCTGACAACAGAACCTCGCCTTTCTCTGCCACCGCCCCCCCTCCTCCCCTCTGCGAGAGGAAAAACCAGGAGGAAAAGATGGTGATAAGACAAGGAGAGGCTCTGACACACACAGAAAAGTCGCCACTCTGACACCTGCTTCATCAATGCATCCCTAGCACTGTGCATCTGCATCCTGACCATCACTTTAAGCAGGAAACCTCTGAATAGACTGCATGTTCTGCTATTGCTTATGTAACAAATTAATAATTTATTTTATATGCGCAAAAGATGCTTTGAAGCAGTAATTGACAGGCTGACCTGACATTTCTTGGGTCCTGAAGGAACCTGCGTTAAATGGGTTGTGAGGTGTAAAACAGCGAGTTGCACAACTTGTTCAGGAGCAATAAAACACGACACACGCCCACAAGCACCAGTTTCTACATATTTTAATCCCAGTGCCTATTTCTCTGGTGGCTTGCATCCTGGGCTTCACGGGAATTTTGTTGCTTGCATGGCTGCTAAACATTTGATATTCAAACTAGGAGAGATATTTAGACATACAGGATATTCATCTGGATCGTTTCTATATGTGGATCACATTTCTTTGCTATTTGCTTCTGCGACTATTTACACAAATGAGGGGAACATCACAAGGACTGTTTCTTTTCAGCTTAAACTCCCTTTTCAGCCCAGAAATAACTTGTTTTCATTTAAGGAATCCCACATGAAACGTTTTCCACATGCAGTAATATGCCATCACCTATTTCAGCGCTAAGCTGCAGGTATAATAAACCTGCACCATTGGTTATTGTAACCTGGAGGCAAGTTTGGGTCACTGTTTTCTGAAGCTTAAATGCGTTTAATGTTAATTAGAGCCTGTCTGTACTTGTAATCCCCGAAGATTGAATCTAATAAAAGGAGCAGATGAGACTGTACTTTCATCTAATAAGCAGGAAGAACTCCTGCTGACTAAATATTCTCAGGGGTAGAAAGAGAAATGAAAATTTTTAAATGTAACCTTGTACATTTACTTAAAAAAATGTGTCTTGGGGAAATTTGTTTTCAAGGAAATACAGCACTGCCTGTACGTCTGTTTGACTTTGAGAATTTAATTTAAATAATAACTCAAACAGTAAATAAATCAGTAAATCAAAATGTAAAAGAAACCCAAAACCATAAAAATAAATGAATAAAATGTAAAAAATGAGAAGTCCAAATCATAGAGATACTAAATCAATCTATCATTACAATCTGTATCTATAAGCTTCAACTTGATGACTACAGTGAGAATTAATTAAAAGCTATTTATTTCACAACTTTGTATTAAAAGGTGACCAGGGACTGATTTATTTGTTAATCAGATTTTTTCTTGTAGCAACATGTTTACAGTCACCACACGTTTTTCATACACTGCTTACTAGGTCTGCCCAACAGTCAGAAAATATAGTTGTGAAACTATTCCTGAAAACTGTGATGGAGTAAAATTGTTCTTCAGGATGTGCACAGTTAAAAAGACCATTCTGCAGAAATTAGCTTCATTTTTTACTTATTTTCCTTCTGATATTTCTGATGATTACAAAAAGTAGAACAAATCTTAAAACCTTGAACAAAGGATGTTTCATGAGTATCATTTTATTTTTAGGTCACTTTGGTACAGACTGCAGAGAAGCCTGTGTTTCTCTTTCTGTTCTAAATGTGACGATATTACAGAGTACAGACATTCACCTTTCCCTTACAAATAGTTTTAAAGAACTGCAAGTCCCATGTGGGAACATGCGTATAAACATGAATGAAATCCACGCGATCAGTTTGGTAAATGGTAGTCTAAGATTTGCTGATGGACATAATTTGGTTAAACAAAAAGTGATATACTGTATTGTTGTTTGAGTTCAGTGAAGTAGAGTGAATTCAAATAAAACTCTCCTTTGTAAAGTGCACGCAGGTCCCAAAACTGTTTATAAAATATGAAAAAATAATTCTATTTTATATTTTCTATATTCTCATTTGTTAATTTTTATCTGCAGTTTTCTGATCAATCGCTGATTACCAATCTTTTAAAAAGCCTGACCTCCTAACTCCAAGTTTAGTATATATGTGTGATTGATATTACAGAGTACAGACTCTGTACTCTGTATATATTAGAGTACAGAGTATATACACATAAATAAGATATATATGTGTACTCTGTATATATTACAGAGTACAGAGTATATACACATAAATAAGATATATATGTGTACTCTGTATATATTACAGAGTACACACACACACACACACACACATATATATTACAGTACGAGTAATCACTGGAATTTTGCTACCTCATTGGGTTTTATTATTTTTACAATTTTTTAAATAAATAGCTAAGAAACTTACACAGAAAACCCCCAAACCAAACATCCAGATAAAGAACAGACAAGTATGATTAGAACTGAAGTTAAGGAATCCTGTTCTTTTCCTACATAATGCACTGTGTAGCCTTAATTCACATCCCATATCGTGCTGATCCCATCTATCAATTCTTGCACTAAAAACAGACCAACATGTGCTGGACATTAAAGTAAATGTAAAATCAAACTGACATTGAAAACCTCTTTCCCAAGGAAAACATAGTCAACATGGGCAACCCCTGCATAAATTTGTCTACACACTGTAGTGCACAGAAAACAGTTTCCTAAAACACTTTTGTTTTACCTTTTGTCACTTGCGTGGTTCCATATATTTCAAATTAATCCCATTTCTAACAAACCTCACACTGCCCTCTTGTGGTTAACTTTATGTACTACTCCAATCCGAATCACAGTTTTTGACTAAACTTTGAGTACTTGTCAGGGGTAAGTTTATTTACACCAGAACTGATCCGCACATGTTAGAGCGCTTTTCGTTAACCCCCCTCCAGCTTCTGTTGATTATAATAGTCGTGTCGCCACGCCCACGCCTCATTTCAAATCTGGCGCCCATAACACACAGCTGCGGCGGGGCCACTCCTCTCTACTCCCTCGGGCCGCTGTGAGCGCGCAGGCGCGCTGCTTCTAATGGGCCGCCATTTTGTGTTAGGCCTACTCCTCCAAAGCGGGAGAAAATTAAGAGCTCGGCGCAGAGCACACACCACCGTCTGGTGCAGGATTGAGAGGAGCTATCACCGGCACTGAGGTTCGAAGTGACTACAACGGGGAAAAGAACCAGCCAGTAGTAAGTGAAAGTATCATTTTGCCTCCAAACAAGGAGAGGTTTTTGTAGGAGCCGTCGACGGCCTCTAGGTGTCACGGTAGGGCTTACCGTCCTGGCGGCTGGCGGGGGGTGTTTGTCTCCCTCTATCGTTATCCAAAATACACTAAATGCCTCTATAAACCCCCACTAGGTGAATCTGTCAAGTATGTTTGAGGCTTCCAAACGAGATAATTGTGTATTTACGTGGGGATGGATGCATTTATCGGTATTTCTGATTTAAGTCTTTTCAGGCCTGACGTCCATCTTATCGTGCCCTTTGTTTCCTGTTTTCAGACGTTGTCGCGCTTCCCCACTTAAACACAGCGAAGCTTAGCCAAGTTCTTGTCTCGAAACCCAACTTGCAAATTATTTCAGATCAAATGAAAGCAAACGGAAGATGGACAACTTGTGTGTTTTTTTTTTTTGTTTTTTTTGTTTTTTTAAACGGATAGATGAGATGAGTGGCTGGGGGATCGTCTGATCGACTGATTGTGATTGGCAAACAGTCAAACCCCATCAGTGTCTCATTATCACCGCAGGAAGACGTGAACTGACTCTGTCGATGGCCGTTTTTTTCAGTTAAACCGTCGGGTTCGCGGTTTCTTTTAAACTGCACTTTATGAACACATTTTAATCTGATTTACTGTAGTTTTATTCAGTGTAACTCAGGTTTAACTAACTTGCACTCCAACATGATCTCCTCTATTCTTGGTTTTTCGCGCTCCAAGTTAGACTACTTTGATTATTTTATTTATTTTATATTTTTAAGACGTGTCAATACTCAACCAATTGTGCTGCTGAAACTTCTACAGCGGGAAAGAGCGTAAAATACTTTTTAAATGATAAAGCTATGAATAGTTGATTTGCACTGATAAGTTTTATTTTGTTTTTTTCCTGAGTTGGTAAAACAACAAAACAGCGACTGTGAAGATGCTTTTATTTGTTTTCTTTTCTGGTTTGGGGGAGTTTATTATGTTGTCTCAACATTGATTTGTTGAAAGTCCTTTTGAGTATTTCAGCCTGATCAAAGGGCAAAAAGCCTTGTGGTAATTTATCTAGGGTTGTGTCATGTAGATGTAGGGGGATATAGACTTAAAATTTAAATTATTCCAAATGGCCTGCTTGCAATAGTTTACTATTAATAAATTGTGTTGCATTGTGTTCAATATTTTTTTCTTGTAGAATAAACACTTGGAAAAGTTGATGAAGGTTATAGTTTTTAGTATAAATGCCTATTCTTCATGTCCATTCCTGGGTTATATTCTTTGTTTTTAATTGTTTAACCTTCTTGTTTCTAAATATTAAGAATATAAAATCAGTACATCACATTTAAATGTTTTTTGTTAGAAATGGTTCACTGTAACACAGAAACATATTCTTGATTTACCCTGAATAATTCTCATTCTGTCAATTGAGATGATTTTAAATCTATATTAGATTACAAACAAACTGGTGAAGGTCTGGCAGATGCAGCTGAAGCCCATAAACTTTGCTGTGCCTGATTTTGAAGCTGGAAATGATGGCACTCTTGAGTTCAGCACATTTTTGTTACAAGCAGACGCACTTTCTATTTTTATCTGTTATTAATAAATGTGCAAACACATTTTTCTCCACCTTATTTTTAAGCACTCAAGTGACAAGCTCACAAATCGATTTTAAGTATTTGTGGCACTTGAAGTGTAAACTGGTTTATGCCTATAACTCTTAGTTTCAGCCGAATTGGATGCTAAACTTAGGTCTGCTCTGCAACTGCTAACGTTCCCACCTCATTTACAAATATTAAGCATGTAAATGTGTGTTTGCATGGCTGGCATCCTATATGCACCAGTTTTTAATTATGTTATTCAAAGCAACATTGCTGCTATTATTGGATACCCTGATGTCTGATTAACTTAATTACTGCCCTACATCGTACAGAGTGCAATTAATTTCAGACATCTGAATCAGGCCTGTCTAGATTATGATGAATGAAAACACATAAGTACACCTTGGGTTAAGATGGAGTCAAAAGTGGGAGGGAAAGAAATTAGGGATGCAAGATATATTGACACAAACATCAGTATTGGCCCTCGAAATAAAACTGCCAACATTAACAACCAATAGTTTTCATCTTGTTGTCTTTTTCTGCTCGTTTTCCCCCCCAAAGGTGTCAAAAAGGTAGAGAAATATTTATAATATTGGTAAATATCGATTATTTGCCATTACAGCAATATTAATATCGGTAACTGCCAAATTTTTCATATTGGTGCATCCCTCTGAGAAATGATATATTTATGACATTGGGATCTGAATTGGCAAAGGGGAAACTTGAACAGCACCTCTACTGGATAGTGGCTGGTTTTCTTATTCCTAACCATTACAACTCTTTCTTTCCAGAGCGTTGGTTAGCCCACTGCCATGGAGGGCGAGGTCATTTCCATGGAATCGGCTCAGGCCGCTGCCCTGGCTGCTGACGGAAAGGTCCTACCAGAGGGCGGAGAAGCTCTGATACAAGCGGCGCAGGGAGAAGTGGCCGGTGACATGAACATGATGGTGATGGACGCGCTGGATCCCACTCTGCTGCAGATGAAAACAGAAGTGTTGGAGGGAGGCGGCACGGTGACGGTTACCGGGGGAGACGAGGGTCAGATCATCACACTTCAGGTGTGTACAACTGAAGTGGGTTGGAAGTAACTGGACGTATTGTGAGTTGTTTATTATAGCTCTGAGCTGTTCTTTGCAGGTAGTGAATATGGAGGAGCAGGCCGGTGCCGCGTTAGGTCTCGGTCAGCTTCAGCTGGTGCAGGTCCCAGTCACAACAACAACTGTAGAGGGTCTCCAGGCCACTTTTGTTGAGGCATCAGGAGGTAACAAGGATGCAGAACCGGTTATCTGCCACACCCTTCCTTTGCCTGAGGGCTTCCAGGTGAGAAATGATTCCCTCCTTCTTTTAAAAACCATGATGTTGAGATTATTATTCAACAGCTTTGATGCTATACACTGAATCTTTGATGGCTTGTTTAGGTTGTAAAAGTGGGAGCGAATGGTGAGGTGGAGACAGTAGAGCAGGAAGAGCTCCAAGCAGCCCACGGTGAGCTCCAAGCAACACAGGAGGAGGAAGAGGAAGATGACGAAGTGGTTGAACCTGAAGCTGCTGTCCCTCAGCAAGAAGACCCAGAATGGTCAAAGGATCCAGATTACCAGCCCATCACTGCTATCCGCAAAGGGAAAAAGGGCAAAAAGAGCCGACTTCGGTATGCAGAGGGAGATCGGGACATGGATGTTTCTGTGTACGACTTTGAGGAAGAACAGCAGGAGGGGCTCCTGTCAGAGGTCAATGCTGAGAAGGTTGTGGGCAATATGAAGCCTCCAAAGCCCACCAAGATCAAGAAAAAAGGTCCATTTTCATTTTAAGGACTTACACAGAGCGTTGGTTTCCTACTTAAATTCTGTTAATATTGTAGTTGTACTTTTTTTTTTTTTTTTTTTTTGGTCTGTTCTTAGGTGTGAAGAAAACTTTCCAGTGTGAGCTCTGTAGCTATACCTGTCCAAGACGTTCTAATCTGGATAGACACATGAAGAGCCACACTGACGAGCGGCCGCACAAATGTCACCTGTGTGGCAGAGCCTTCAGAACAGTCACGCTGCTGAGGAACCACCTGAACACACACACAGGTAAAATGAGGCAAAGATATTAAAATAATTATACTTTAACATCTAGTATTCATAATTAATGAAGCGGTAATTCAAATGCTTCTGTCTAAGATGGATTAAACAGCAAATGGCAAATTGACTGTTGACAAGTACAAGTGTATACTTACACTTGTACTTGTAAATGTACAAGTGTTTGAAGCTAATGCAGAGAAGTTTATTCTCATTTTCTTACATTTTAGGCACTCGGCCACACAAATGCACAGATTGTGACATGGCGTTTGTGACCAGTGGAGAGTTGGTGCGTCATCGTCGCTACAAACACACACATGAGAAACCCTTCAAGTGTTCAATGTGTGACTATTCCAGTGTGGAGGTACTTCGATTTATTCAAGGGTGTCACATTTAGTTTTTAAATGCATTTACTTGTACTGTGAAGCAATTATTTTAATTTTGCTTTCTTAGGTGAGTAAGTTGAAACGGCACATCCGCTCTCATACTGGGGAGCGGCCGTTCCAGTGCAGTCTTTGCAGCTACGCCAGCAGAGACACCTACAAGCTGAAAAGACACATGAGGACACATTCAGGTAAAACACACCTGGCCTGTTGTTTTTAACCAGTTTGCATGTTTTTGCTTAGAGTATCATAATATTTTTCCTTCCTTTGTGTTTCAGGGGAGAAGCCGTACGAGTGTTACATCTGCCATGCCCGTTTCACACAGAGCGGCACCATGAAGATGCACATTCTTCAGAAACACACAGAAAACGTGGCCAAGTTCCACTGCCCCCACTGCGATACGGTGATCGCTCGCAAGAGTGATCTAGGTAAGTCCTGTCAGGATGTAGGAACAAAATTGGACACAGGGTTGGAACTGATTCTCTTCTGAATGAGCGACTGGGTTGTGTGGCGTTTCCTGTCTAATAATAACAACCTGGTCGCCTTTTCTGTAGGTGTTCACTTGCGGAAGCAGCACTCATTTATCGAGACGGGGAAGAAATGTCGTTACTGTGACGCTGTGTTTCACGAGCGTTATGCTCTGATCCAACACCAGAAGACTCACAAGAATGAGAAACGTTTCAAGTGCGACCAGTGTGATTACTGCTGCAGACAGGTGGGATGCAAACATCTACTGCATGAAGTTATGACTTTACATGAAAACTGCCAATTGTAAGATGCCGGTGTGTTGTCTTACAGGAGCGCCACATGATTATGCACAAGCGTACACACACAGGGGAGAAGCCATTTGCCTGTAGCCAGTGTGAGAAGACTTTCCGTCAGAAGCAACTTTTGGATATGCACTTCAAGCGTTACCATGATCCAAACTTTGTTCCCACTGCCTTCGTCTGCAACAAGTGTAGCAAGACCTTCACTCGCAGGGTAAAACGCGCTGAGGTTTCTTTGTAGCCGCTGTAGTTTGTCCGTTGGCTGTCAGAGGCTTACAGTTTGGTCTGTTCAACAGAACACAATGCTGCGTCACTCAGAGAACTGCATGGGTGAAGCTGGTGGAGACGAAAACGGAGACCCGTCTCCCAAGAAGGGACGGCGTGGCAGAAAGAGGAAGATGCAGAGCAGACGGGACGATGATGATGACGACGACGATGATAACACTGGTACTTTAAACTTTATCTTAAGATTAAGCTTATGTATATGTTTGTGTTCTGCACATTTCACAGCTCAACTACAAACACAACATACTGTCCTCCATGTTGGTTCCCATGTCCGCCATGAGAACCAACATGCTTCTTTCTGCTCACTTCTTTTTACTCTGTATCTTAATACTTTCTGAAGCACTGCCTGGTTTTTCAAAGTAAAACTGCTTGATAGTATCTGCAAACCTATTACAGATGACTGATTAGTAGTCCAGGACCTGGTGGTTGGAGAACTCATTTATTTAAACTTTTATTAAATTATCAAAATATTCTAAATAACTGGCACAAGCCTCCTTTTGTTGTATACAAAACAGAAGGTTAAGTCTTTGTAACTCTTCAGCTAACTAATTAAAATGTACCCATCCGGGGCAACTGTGGGAGGTTTTAACAGGCCTGTTTTTATGTAGAAGGAGAACTGGATGAAGTAGAAGACGAGGAAGATGAAATGCTAAATGAGATCGAAGTGGAACAAGCCGAACCAGTTGTCCCAATTCCTGCACCAGTTGAACCCCCAGTGAAGAGGAAACGTGGACGCCCCCCGAAGAACAAGCCTGACCGTAAGTTTCTCATTTTTAAGATGTTCACACTCAGACATTTTACTCTGTAGCACCAGATTCTGACCCGAGTTTCTTTGCAGCCGCTGCCATCATCCGTGTGGAGGATGAGGTCACAGGGGAGGTGGATGACATCATTGTAAAGAAGGAGGTCGGCTCGGAGCAGGAAGAGGGCGCCATGGAGGAGGTGGTGGTTGGCGGCGTGAAGTCGACCATTCATTTGGAGGAGCTGTCTCAGGTAGAAGGAGCGGAGGTGCAGATAAGCGAGGCCCCGCCCAACGGAGACCTGACCCCCGAGATGATCCTCAGCATGATGGACCGATGATTTATGTGAAGGTGGAATCTGTAAAAACGCCCAGATCTTTGGTTAAATCTTTATTTTAATTCTTGGCATTTAGGATAACAAAACCTTGCACCATGCACAGAAAACATCACTGTTGTAATTTAAAAATGTACTTTTTAATAATGTGTCGATAAAGACTTGGGACAAGTGGGGGAGAAAATGTTAATGAGGATTTATCAAACCAAAAACAAATTTTAGTACATTTTAGTTTGAGGTGGCTGTAGTTTGTTGCAGTTTATCTATGGGTGATTTGGTTTACAAAAATAGTGTGTGTTAATCCATATTAATTGTCTTCAAAAAATATCTGGATGAGTTTTTTAACCTTTTGTAGGACATTTCTTGCCATTTTAGGCTGATATTGAGTGTGTAAATAGAACCTGAATATTTAAAGCCCAAATTGAAAAATGTAATTGTACGAACAAACGACTGTCTATGATTACGGCCACTTCAAATTACAAACCATGAAATATCTTGAATATTTTTTTTCTTCCTATGTGGTTAGTACAATTTCTTTTTTTTTCTTAAATCATATTCTAGTTTTTAAAAGCTTGATAGACTGCTTATCTCATGCTCCTTTCCTGCTACTGTAATACCTGTAGAAGATGTGTATGTACTAAACATTGTCACAGATGAGTGCAAAGATAAAAAAAAAACTAAATAGTTTTGCTCTCATGTGTAGTCATTCCACATTAGGTTAATGTTTTCCTTTTTGTACTATTGGCGAAGCTACGTAGCAGCTTGAATGACCTTTTAATAACTGGCAGTTGAGAACAGATGTATGACTGTACAACCAATAAAAGTAGTCATGGGACTGATTGTTCAGTTTCTGCAGTTGTAATGATCTATATTTTTAAAGGAACTGGTTTGGCTCTGCTGATATGTTAGTACAGTTGCAGCAAGAATTCACTTGACACATTTTGTTAAAATTGGCTGGCTGGGAGGAAAAAAGCAACAAAATGAAAAATGTCAACATATTTTGCTTGCAAATATATTTTATTAAATTGGAAAGCCTGATTTTTGTTTTCTTTATTTATTACACGACAGATGAGTGGAGAAATGTGCCTGAGTTTTATCTGGACTTGAGTTACATCCTGTTTTGAAGACGTCTGGAAATGAACAAACTCAAAATAACTCAATAATACTTTACAGGTCTGGATAAAGGAGAACTGAGAAAATAATTATTGTATTTTCACATGTTAATCCCTATTCTGTTTAAATTGTGTTTGTTCTTTTCACCTTCAAATCCTCTTCATTTTTCTGTCCTTCTATCCTTTCTGTTCTTGTCCCTGTTTTCTCTTTCCTCTGCCCTTCATCTGACTTCAGTTCCTCTTTGTCTCTTGTCCTCCCTCCTCTTGTGTCCTGCTTCCATTTCCCCCTCATGTCCTTCATTCTTTTCTTTCTTAACTTCTGTTCTTCATTGTTGTCCTACTTGTCTTTGCTCCTCCTTGTGCTCTCATCTTGTTTCCTTGTCATTTATTTTCCTGACTCTTGTCACCTTTTTTTTTTTTTTTTTTACCCATTTCCATATTTGAGGCCTGCAAGTTGTAGAAATATCTCAAATAATTGAATTGATATTTTATTAAAAAGTGGTAATTCTGGAAAGTTAAGTTTTTACATAAAAAATTATATATATAAAAACTTAAACTTCCTTTTTATTAATATAACTGGCTTGATTTTCACTTGTCACGTGCAACTTTCTTCCGTGTGTTTTTTCTCATGGGCAAAGCATGTTGAGGCTAATTACAAATACCTCCACTATCATATTTATACACGTTTATTCTCTTTTTTTTAAATGTACAGAGACATTTCAAATTAGATTTAAATGGAAGTTACCTTTCAGTTATTATTATTATTAATTTGCAAGACTGGGGAAAAGCAGCATCAGCTTTTATAAACTGATTGTGCTGCTGGGATAGTAAATCCATCTGAGTATTTTTTACTGTAAACTGATTATTGCAGCATTCTACAACTTTTGTGAAAAACATTTTGCTCTGTCCAGCTAAATAAAAATTTAGGGCTGCAAATGCCACATAATCTTCTGAAAAAACAATTTTGCTTATAATTTTTAGTAAGTACCTACTGTAGAAAATGTTCTTATTGTCCTAGATGAAAACTGGAGCAAAACTCTATAGTTTTCCAGAGAAATGCCTGAAGGCTTCTGCTGAAATTGACGTCAAACCTCAAGTGTAGAAAAATACCACAAATTTCACAATGATTTAAAAATAAAATCTATTTGTAAGAAACACAAATCCATCCAAGCCAGTTTTATATTACTGAAAGTAGCAGCCAGGTGCTGCTGATGGAAAACTTTTGATAAAGTGATCAATAACAAGTGTAACCATCTTCATGAAAGCATCTGTTTTGGTAGTTTACGTGTTAACACAATGCCAATATGGAAAGACATCAGCAATGACTGAGAAGGAAGATGGACTCTGTGGTGAACTCTACCGCTGAGCAGCTGTCATACCATCTAATATTTAACAAAATTTAAAACAGTGTAAAATTACAAATAGTACACCTTAATTAAAAGTGTGTAAACTCAGGTCAAATTAAAGGTTTGCTTGTTTATGTAAATTCTGTTAATTGAGTGAAGCTGTTTTTTTTGGGGGGCGGGGGGTTATTTTTTTTATTCTATTACTTACAAAAACCTTGTCAAACTATGATGGCTTAAAGTTGCGGAAAGTGTCGAAGTGGCAGCAAAAAGCACCCCCGCCATTCCCTGCTGCTGTCAGCTACGCAGCAGGGAATGGCGGCTACGCTGCAATATGTGTTCCCGTTGTTCTCGGAACTGGGAAATTCCGACTTTCCAGTCGAGAAAAATCAACTGGAACGGCATCCTAAGTCAGATTTCCCTCTGAGAAACTGGCAGTAAGTCCTACTAGCCCCAGTTACACCTAGCGAGGCGGCCGACTTTGCGTTTCAAAATGGCCGCCGCTCTCATCAACGGCCGTAAGATGTGGTGGAAGCGTGAAGACCTACAACCTAAGGTCTTAGGTTGACCTAAGACCTAAGATTACGTCTTAAATATTGACGTAATATTTAAGAACTCTAAACTGATAGAATTAAATGTGGTGTTCGTTTATGTAAGACGTATTACAGCGTTTATGAGCATCGCCATGTTGATTTTTTTTGTGTAACTTTTTAACTGGGACGATGTTAAAAAGTTCAGTTTTTAACAGGCTTCAGGTTTGAAGCTGCTCCCAGTTTTGTGCCTGAGTGATAAATATTGACAAGTTCAGGTATGTGGATTTGTTTTTGGATCATTTGTTTTAGAGCAACAGTAAGTGCGACTCAAATAATAAGAATTTGAAGTTGTTTTAAAATACAATTATGAAACTCCTATAGAATATTTTTCTCTGAGTTCAATTTCAGCTGCAAGACTGAAATTTGGGGCACTTTTTTTTTTGTTGCTCCAAATGTGCATTCACGAACTTTTAATAACTGTTGCTCAATTTCATTTGCACACACACTCAGAATGTGACCGTAAACAGAAAATGGTGTTTTGATTTCATGTGGTTTGAGAGCCACCTAGAGTTTCAACATTGGCCCAGAGCTATAAATAAAACAAATAAAAATGAAACATACTGTAACTGAATAACTGCATTAATGGAGAGCAAAAGTTTTGGGCTACTTGATGATAAAACTACTGGCAAAAACTCTGTTAAATCTAGTTTGGTGACTACCGATAGTATTTTGTGGTCAGTTTATTCTTTTTGTATCTTTTTTCATCCTTATTACATGTTTTCAACCAAGTTCTTCCTTTTAAAGTGTTTACTTGTACATTGTATGTACGCAGAAAATTTGTTTGCGCTAGATGTGGAAAACACTGCATGGATTTTAGGAAGATTTGGCACAAACACGTGGAAGCATTTTGCAGCTCAGTACGGTGTATTTCTAACCTTCTGCAAAGGGAATCCACACGTTATTATCCCAGTTACATTAAGTTTATCCCTCCTAATTTTTGTGCCTTGATTCCCCGATACTGTAATAATTAGACGAAACAACATAATTTACCCAGCGGTGTAACACACCACACTCTGTCAGCAAGCCAGCTGTATTTTATGAGTAAATAGTGCCAGATGCTCGCCCCCCCATCTTCCCTTCATTCCCAGCCTGCGGCTCCGACTCGAACCAGCAACCCTCAGGGCATCTACAGCTCAGGTTTATCCGTCCGAACCGAACCGAACAGGCCGCTCATTGTGACCGCAGCTTTCGTCTCCTGGTCCTTCCTCTTTCTCGGAATAGTCATGGCTATTTGTTTCCGCTGCTTTCTCTGTGGTGTCGCCAGCACAGAAAAGGGGTAGCAACGGAGAAAAACAGTGACTGAGGCTGAGGGACATGTTTGTTGTCACAGCAACTAGCCAGGCCCAATTTCCGGTTGAGGGAGCCAGATTTCAAAATAATATCAATAACATTAATGGTAAAACTCCGATATAACTTTAAACAAGTCTTTCACAAATCAAATGTTTTGGAACAAGCAATAATAATAATAATAATAATAATAATAATAATAATAATAATAATAATAATAATATATACAATATTATTGAAGATTGAAAACTCAATTTATTTCAGCAACTTTATCACTAAGTGAAACATTATGTAGATTAAATACACACAGATGAATGTTTGAAAGTCCTTATATCTGTTATGATTATTTTCTGCTTACAGTTAATGTAAACATGACATTTAAAATTAGAATATTACATCACATTAATAATATGAAACATCGTTTTTATGCAAAAATGTAACCTTAGTGAAGTGTATGTTTCATATCTGCTTGAAAATACGTTAAATCTTTCTCCATTATTTTTTCAATTTAGGGCAAAAGAATGTAAGAGACCCCAACAACTTTAGCTTAAGGTAATTTGGATCAACTATGACATCCATTCCCAACACAAAATCCAACTTCTTTGTTTAATTGAAATATTTTAAAATAATTACATTTAAAAAACTACATTATTATTATTATTATTATTATTTTTATTCGTAAGTACTTTTGAGTTTATTATTTTGACCCACGTGACAAAAAGTTTGGAGACTTCTGCTTTGAACCATTTCATTCACATTTTAAATAATAAAAAAAATCATCACCTTCCTAAAGTAATGGACCTGTTTTTCCAAAAGTTTTTTTTTTCTAAATCAAATTTTGTCAATAAATAGCGAAAGATGTTTTTGCCGAAATCCCTTTGGACAAAAAAAAAAAAAAAAGAAGGAAAAAAGACTTTGGCCATTATTTTAAGAAGGTAACTAAATGTAACTTGCTGAGCTTTTATGCTGAAATCTGCCCACCGGAAGTAGCCGTGGGTGTGCGCAGCTAGCTTGACATTGGACACAAAAAACTGCGAAATCAGGGAGAAGGACAGCGCCCAGAATAACTGTAAACCTCTGCTAAGTGAGAGCAGCATCTCGCTGAGAATGGGACTCCGGCTCTACCCTCCGGGCTGTCGGACACTAACACAGAGGTAGGACGCTGAACATTTATTTTATCACCAAGGTCACTGGAGGAACCCTGAGTGTTTTCTCTGGACATGAGTCCGTCCGTCGGGCGTGAAGAAGTTGTCTCGCTGTGATGTTTTCCAAATAATAACAGTCTGTCTGCAGGCTATGTTCGGCTCTTCTCCTGCTTTGTTTGTGTTTTTCTCGGCTGTTTTGGTGTTTAAAATACGTTCGGAGTTGATGGGGGTCCTTGTGAGGACGGGAAGGGACTTTTTGTGGCCTGTGATGAGCCTCTCTGGTGGGCTGTGGGGAGGATATGGACGGAATACAAAGTGTGGATGTGGAGAGAAGGAGCCTCATAACTTTGAGCTCCATCCCTCTCTGTTAGTGCGGGGGAAAAGATCTGTGTGTTTATCCGCCTGATTGGCCTACTGCTGCCGCCGGGTAAAGATAATCCAGTAATCTGGAAAAGAGGTGGCTGCATTTTATTGTAACACCACTTCCCCTTCCTTTCCTCCTCCTCCTTCTCCTCTTCCTCCTGAAGCAGAACCAAAGTATGGGTGAATGCAGCTGTGGAGCAGACACGGTTCCCTTTAAGACTCCCAAAATAACAAATCATACTCACCAATAGTAATTGCGTTAAAAAACATAATCAGATTGTGGTTAATTTTCCACGCTTTCAGTTCAAACTAGGGGCGCACTAATGCACCGATCTTTTAAAAAGCCTGACCTACCGATTCCGATTTTGGCCGATACTAATTTTTAAAAATCTGAAATAGTCTTATATATAGCAATAAAATCGGCGAGTTGATAGCAGTGGGGTGACTATTATTAACTGCAAATGTGAAGACATGACTTGGTGGGTCCATTTATCAGTCAAACCACTCTCACAGAAGAGGACAGTGATTTATTTTCAGACCTTCACTGAGGTAGATAAGATCGGATTCACATGTACCAACCGATCACCAGTCTCCCAAAATGAAGTAAATCAGCGCCAATAAATTGGCGCACCCCTAGATAAAATGCAGTTGGAACTAATTTTATGTGATTGGCCTGATGGAAAAGAATGTATACCGATAAATAAAATTCAGTGCAGTAATTGCCTTCATGAGTCACCTAATTAGTAAATGGAGTCCACCTGTGTTTAATTTAACATGAGAATAAATCCAGCTATTTATTGAAGGTTTGTTAGAGGACATGAGTGAACAAACAGCTGGCATAGGAGCACAGCAGACGGGTCAGGGAGAAAGTTAGGGAGACATTTAAGGCTTTGAACATCCCCTAGGTCTGGTTAGAGTTTCAGTAAGACGAGATAAGATGAAGTTCATGTGGACGGAGGCAGAGGTGTCAAATGTACTCACATTTTCTAGAAGTACAGACACTTGTATGAAAAAATACTGTAGTAAAAGCAAAAGTACAGGTCAGACTGTTTTACTCAAGTAAAAGTAAAGGAGTTCAAGTTTTGAAATGTACTTAAAAGCAAAAAGTAAAAAGTGATTTTTGTCTTTGAGAATACCAAATGACTTTTGACAAATCTAATTTACTTAAAAAGTTCTAGTCATACCAAATACTTTTGTTTTTCCTCATAGAATGCACTGTGTTGGTATAAAGATTTACGGTGGAGTTTTTCTTCAAACCAAATCTCAATCTGGATAATTTAGATAACACAAAACACAGCTCATTCGTCACTAATCGTCTTTTGAGCCAAAAACATGGCAGAATTTTTTAAAATAAGGCCACAGATGGGGAATGTCTTGCATCTCTGAATGTGTTCCTCTTTTGTTTGTGATGTTACTCAGGTTAAAATCCTCCATTAATGTTGTTTTTCTCATGCTCTCCTTCAGCTTTGCGTTGGTTGCATCCAACTGAATGGAGAATTACCAACACTATAACGCAGTTTCTGCGTGCAAAGTGATTTGACTCCATGCCATCATCTCTTTTCATCAAGTAATGAGCCATATGTGAAAATATGAGAAATAAAAGTAAAAAGTTGTCAGAAAGATAAATACTTAAAGTACAGATACCTGAGAAATCTACTTAAGTACAGTAACAAAGTAGTTTTACTGTTTTACTTTACAACTCTGGAGGCAGGTGCTTTGGTCAGATGAGATTAAAATACTTTATTTAAATCACACAACATGCCCACAGTGAGAATGGCGGTGGCAGCATCATGATGTGGGGAGGCTTTTCTTCAGGGAAGCTGGTCAGAAAGCAGGAAAGTCTGATGGATACTTGCAGTATTAATGACCCTAAACATCCCATCAGAGAAACACTGGAATGGATTAGATCAAAACATATTGATGGATTAGGATGGCCCAGTCAAAGGCCACAGCTAGATTTAATTGAGGCTTTTTGGTAAGATTTCCTTCAGAATAATGCTTTACGTTGTTTCGAGCTGTCTCATAAAATATCAACAAAACACATTAAAGTTTGTGGATGTTGTAGGAGTGGACATTATTTATTATATCATTTATTGTGATAAGAATTCTGATTTATTGTTGTCACAATAAATTCTGTTTAATAATATTAAAACCCCCGAAACTGTCCAAATTGTCAGGATTGTTAAATTAACATTTTTTTCCACTTTGTTCAGTTCAAATGTATTTTTCAAGATCAGCACGTTAAACAATGTAAGAAACAAAGCAACTGTTCTTTTGTGCACAGATTTTGTCCTTGGTTGGACCTTTTCTAAAAGACAGCTAAATTAAAAAAATTAAAAATCCTGTCACACACACGCAGACACCTACGCTGAATTTCTGTGACTATAAAAAAAGAAAAACACATGAAAATGAAATCAGAGAAGCTAATTCACCACAACAAAGTAGATTAATTCAATGAGAGCATCGATAAATTTGAAAATATGATTAAATGCGTGACGTCTAGTGATTCACATCACCTTTTTATGTGACTGGTTTCCTAAGGAAGCACATTATAATTTTTATGTTTTTCAGGAGCAGTATTGATTGTGATTGCTGTTTCATGTAGTCACAGCTATATAGTTACATAAAAAACAAAGAATAAATAGTTCTTTTTGTCACTTTTATCACAATAGTACCACAAAGTATTGTGATAAAACCTTCAGTCCGTATCGCCCAGCCCTGCATTGCATGACAAAATGTGGGAAAATAAAACTGAATTCTTCTTGTGAGGCACTGGATGTTCTTTCTGTTTTGTTTTCCAAGTCTTTGCTTGGCTCCTAATTTGAGACAAACAATTTACAGATTAAACAGCGAATGTGGAAAGTTGTTCACTCACCAATGTATGGATTAGTTCCTGGGATTTTTCTCAGCTGAAACAGCTGTCTGAACTTGTACTTTCACTGATTGTAATGAAGCTTTTCTGTTTTTTTTTCATAGAAAAAAATGTACTCCAGTCTTGTGAGGTGTTTGTGAACAGTGTCCTCTTTGTGTGCAGCTCCGTACAGAGAGGATTAATCCAACTAATGACCTCTATGTGAATAAAGGGATGAAAGCACATCTAACGGGGCAAACTGAGCTATTAGCTCTCATAGTTATTAATATAAGAGCCGCCTGCTGAGGAGGACATGATCTAAGATGCATGGATGTGAAGAGATAAATGGGATTATTTCTGTCAGATTATCACAGTAGACGTTGATAGGCCATGTTTAATCTGCGAAACTAAAATTGATCAACTCCACCAATCCCCCCAGTCGACATATTCACACTGTTTTCCTAAAAAAGATTAATCTTATTATGTAGCAATAATGCTTTGATCATATAAAAGCCATAATCTGAGTATTTCCTTTAGGGCTGAAACGATTAATCTCGATTAATCGAATTACTGAAATAATCGCCATCTAAACGGCGATTAATCATTAACTGTAGTATATAGACTCAAAAAAAGGCAATTTGCTGAAAGAACAACATATTAAGAACAGTAATTTGGCCAAAACTGTGCAAAAATGTACAGGTAAAAAAATAAAATAACTATGTTCTACTCCGATCTCCTGAAGTGACAGATTTAGCTTGACTTGGATCAAATTCAGTAACAAAAATCTCCTATTATGCACCTTTTGCTATCCAGTTAATAATCAAAAAAAGTGAACAGATCATCTCTACACTGTTTTAAGATATTAAGTCAAGCAGAAAGATGCTACAAATGAAAAGCGAATTCTAGCAGAATGCTTTATTATTGCATTTTAGAGCTTAAGTAGTTAAATAAAAAAGTCTGCGGAATGTGCCAATTAATCGTCAGAATAGTCAACACAATAATTGATTATAAAATAATTGTTAGCTGCAGCTCTAGTTTCCTCCTCAACAGGTGGAGCGCCTCTCTCCGTCTGTCACAGTGAGACTTTCCCCAGCAATGCCGAGCAGATGCTTTGGTTTCCGTCCCATCCAAGCTCCTGCTGGACAGATTTGCTTTGCTTTAACTCGCTAATCTCTGTTGTGAGAAGATTATTACTCCTCCTGTTGTAGTTTCTGCTCCTCGCTGAGCTGAAGCCTCCACCTTTTTCTTTTTTTTTTTTTTTTTAGCCTCTTGCGCTCAGTGGAGGGATGGTTTTCTTATTCTTAGGCCAAACTTGAGTGGAGAATTTCCTGTCTAGCGTCGGCCAGCGTCAACTTCCTGCACTCCGGTGCTGGACGTGGAGGAGAGGGAGGGGAAAGGGAAGGAAGGGGAAGAGAAGCATAAGCAGACTGTACTCCCTGCTGCTGTCAGCTGTGGCCTCTGTGGTTGCTGCTGACATGCTGCTCGCCATCTCAGACTTTCAACAAAGCGGCCTGGACAAACTGAGGAAGTGAAACGCTATGCATGTCCTCCATTTTCCTCCTCCCATTCACCCCTGTAATTACCAGAATCTGTAGAGAATCTCAAAACAACCACGTCAGATACAGACAGATGTGTTTTCCCTGCTAATGTGACCTTCTCGTGTGATTGCAGGACATGTACTTCGGTTTGTTAAAGCCGCAAAGCGACACTCAACCCTCCAAGCATGCAGTGATCGTGTTTCTCTGCTCAGCAGGTGAGTGGCGTTCCTTCTGCCCCGTTTTGCCGTCGCCTTGGTGCTTTCAGCTGGAACAAATCCCAAACCTCTTATCACAGAAGATTCTCCCTCTTCCTTTTCCTCCACTGTGCAGTTTGATCCAAAAAAGAAAACGTGCCTTGTAAGGAAGCAGGATGTTCACAGGCTCCACCAAACTGCCACCCACTAAAACCCCCCAACCTGAGCGGCTGGATGAAGTTTATGCTGCTCTACGCAAAGGCTTACAGTGAGTGGAGGCATGAGTGGGTGTGGGTGGCTCCCTGGTGGAATATCAATTGGGGGGTAAAGATGTTTTTCCTTTGTCATGTCAGGTCATACCTGCAGGTCCACCAGCTGGAGCTGGACAGTCTGGGTCAGCAGATCAGAGAAAACAAGAAGAACAGTCGCCTGGTGAGAGCCTGTCCAGTCAAGCCAGTCACCCCAGTATCTGTGTAATTCAGTATCAAGAGTGGCCATACAGCTATTATTGATGGGGAACTTCATATTGAATGTAGGGATGCAAACAATTAATGGTTTGTTACAGGGTAGTGAAACTCGTTTTTATTTTGGGCCGTATTAAGATCAAGTGGCAGAATGTATTAATAAAACTCATTAAACAAACTGTTAAAATATGAATAAATAGCTGTGTCTGCATCTGATGCAGACACAGCTATTTATTCATCTGAAGAAGTGCAGACACTTCTTGAAATTAAATAATACTAAACATATTTTCACCTTGTCTAATTTGGAAGAATGCAGATAAAACTCCTTATTGATTAAAATAATATTTAAGCACAGAGCTGTTAAAGGTTTTACTTCTAAAATCTGGGGGCCTCATGGAAACGTATGCAGACTTGATTTGGCCCGCGGACCATCAGTTTGACACGCGTGGTTTATTAGATTAAAAGTAGTTCCAATGTATTATCTAAAATATATTGAACTCCGCTTACGCCTTCTCTTAGTGTTGTAGTTTGGCCGCCATGCAGTAGAGGGCGCCGGTGGTCACTCTTAATCTGAGCCCGCTGATGTAGAAAAAAAGATGGCGGCTAATCCTGAACAGAAAAGGGAAACGATACAAACTGAGCCCGATTTCGGATGTAATATTTACTTTAGGTGGTTTTGTCTCGAAATATAAACGCTCGATAAGCTCCTTAAGTTTCACTTTTATGGCGGTGACTCAGTGGAGCTGCATGGCGGAGCGGCCCGTGAGTTTTTAAAGAAAATGTGTGATTATAATCGTTAGTCGATTGATGACATCAGTCTACTTTAGATTAACTAATTAGTCGATAACTTGCCTTTCTAATTGGTTGTTTTTATTTATCTCTTGGCAGGGGTCTCTGTATGAGTTGGATAAGGTGAGTTTCATTCTGATTTATTTTTATGTACGAGTCTATTCATCGTCTGAACCAAACTACATTCAGATTCATCTGAATCCAATGGATTTGGACATGTGTACAAATACTCTTGGCAATATAATGTATGTTTTACTGTGCTGGGGTAAAGAAAAAAAATCAACATTCTGCATTTTATTTATGTATTTGGCTCCAAAATCAGCTGAATTTGTCAACAAAATGCTTTAAATCAAAATTTAAACTATATAAATGCTCAGGCATCTAAATGTAAACATCTTTTTCTATTCTTTTTTTTATTTGACCTGATGTTTCTCAGGTCATTGGACTCATTTCTGCCTGACCATTTAGGCTTTGACAGACTCGCTTTAAATGAGATATTAAGGTTTCATAGGTCTTTTCTGAGTAGATTAAGTAGAACCACAAGCCTCATATACTGGATTTATTTTGTTATTGCCAGCCCTGAAAACCTTTGTTTAACTGTCTATTCTCTATGTGACTGAATTAGTTGATGCATATTTCTTTTGTTATAGCAAGTGAAAGCTATCGAGAGGTTCATGCGTCGCCTGGAGTTCCACCTCAGCAAGGTTAGTATGTAGATCTCATCAATTTTCTGACATAAGGGTTGAAAAAAGACACAATTGCCAATTCTGTAGGAGAATAAAAGATGATTCCTGCAAAGATGTACAGATTTATTAACCAGCTTTGTAGTTTGTTCTCAGTTCTGTGGAAAAACATGTGATCTTGCAGCTCATATTTTAGTTTTAATGGCGGGCGTATTCAATGTTCACTATTTTGATTCTCCATTTTCGTCATCAGATAGCAGACTCAGTTAATCTGAACTAATCTGACATTTCAACCTCTGGATTTTAAGACACAGTTTGATGTTCATTATAGAGCTTTAAAAACAAACATTAAAAACTTCATTCTGTCACCAATTGGAAATCATTGGAGCGACTTCAGCTCAGCTGTTATATGTTCATGCTTTCTACAGAAGCAGCTACATTTTTGATTTATTAAACTCCAGAACTGAAAGCCTGGATGCTTGTTTTCTCATGGTTGGATGTCTTGCCTTATGTATCGTGTAACTGATCATTTCCTGCTCACCAAAAACACAGAAGCAGTATTTTTATGGCCGTAATAATAACAGCAAATCACAAGGTCATGTAATAACAAGCTATTCATTTTGCCCTCGGCTCTGTGGAGAATTTTATTGGCTTTCAGCTCATATTTTTAGTTTTATTGGCTGACATAATTAATGGTAACTCTCTGGATTTTTCATTTTCATCACCAGCCGGCAGACATGCTCGTATCCCGCGCCTCAGTTATTGGCACTTAAGTGTGTTTTTTGTAATTTAAACTTTACGTTTTAAATTTATTTAATTTTTGGTTTCTAAGACTTGCTGTGTTCCTGGAGTACACATATGATGAATGAAGGCAATAGTTTGATTGTTTCTTTCCTCTTAGCCACACTTCAAAACAGGAAAGATGAGAGAACATGCTGCTTAAGTAAAAATAGATGTGATGCTCATATAGGATTCCTACAAATAATAATTACTCCTCTACAGTCCAAACTATAATTAAACCATTTAAAGCAACTAAAGACCAAACAAGTTCCCAAGCCTATCTTGGTACCAAACAGAGGAGAACAAATAGAGATTAAAATAATCTCTCCAACACTGTAGAAAATATTCCAGTTTGAGAAACTGTGATTAATGGCTTTTTGGGATATTTTTATTTTATTTGTTTTTCTTTTTTTGATAGATTTTTTTCTATCAAAAAAATAGATATTTTTCATTCTTTTCAGATTTTATGCATATTATGCAGTTTATTATATATTTTTATTTCAGTTGTATAACACGGGGATTGTTTGCATTTGTTTAGCTTTTTTCAAAACCTTTCTTTGCACTTTAATCTTTCCCATCAACAGCCTTCACCATCTTTAATAAAACTTTGAAGAATCTAAATTAATGAGTTACAACAACACTTAATTTCCCCTGGGGATTAATAAAGTATTTTTGAATTGAATTGAATAATCCTGGGCATCTAATGAAGCATTTAACAGCAAAAGAGCAACACATAGAATTAAAGAGGTGATTTGAAGTTATCATTAAAAACTTCTAATTTAAAGCTTGAGTGTGTGTTTTGTTGATTTAAAATAAAGAGTTCACTTTATACAATAAATCTGTGCTTTCTGATCTACTATGACAAAAATCTATCAATGCTCATCATTTGTCTGTTTGTGATATTCCCAGGTGGAGGAACTGTACGAGGCTTACTGTATACAACGGCGACTGCGTGATGGAGCGAGTAAGATGGTGGCAGCCTTTAACTCGGCCACAGGCAGCAAGGAGGCCCGAGAGAGCCTGAGCGAAGCCAATAAAGGCTACAGGGAATACACAGAGGCAAGTGGCTGACTTGGAGTCTGCTCGTTTTTACGTAGCAGCTAATCAAAGTCTGCCTTGCTGATTAATTTACAAATTTTGTCCAGGTCAGGGGTGTTCAAACATTTTATGTGGGCCAAAATAGTCACCTCAAAAGCCATTGCAGGCCAAAATAATATCATTTTTATAAACTAATGGCACCAAAAAATGTTGCAATTGTATCTACTCAAAAATAAACCAAGCATAAACTATTTTAAACAAGTAATCAGATTTTTTTTTTGTAGGAACGGGATTGTATATCTAAAATTTCAAATGCTTTTCTTTTTAAATAAGTCCTAAAGTTTGCTTATTTTTTAAATTTATTGAAGAAAACAGACATTTTTCTTCTGATCTCGGCAATAAAAACAGGATGCAGGTTGGGGTTCATTTGAAAACACTTGCTTTGTTTAGCCAAATTTTAATACAGCAGTTAAAAGCAGATTTCTGTGCACCAAGTCCATGAGGACATGTGGTCCTAGTTACCATGACAACAGAAGGAGACCAGAAAACCTGGACATATGATCACTTTGGGTTGCTTCTCACATTTTTGCAAGTAGATTTTAATGTAAAAGTTGCAGTTTTGTCCTAATTTCTTACTGAATTGTGGCTTACACCGAATTGTTCAGTTCAGTATAAGCAGAGAAAGTTAGAATGAATAAATATTGATTTAATTATTGATCTGTTAAGTGTGGGCCTGTTTTTTTTTTCTTGCCTGTGTAGCACATGTGCTCCCTGGAGAATGAATTAGAAAGCCAGATGGGAGAATTTCATGTGAAGATGAAGGGTGAGTCACTCTTCACACTTACTTTGCGACTTCCTTCTTGCGGTCCAGTTCTCATTTCTTTGTTGACGTCACAGGCCTCGCTGGGTTCGCACGGCTGTGTGCTGGCGACCAATACGAGGTAAGGCGCAGCCACGACGGGCAGACGCAGTCAAACCGTTGGTTTCTGCTTGCAGTGGCGTCATGTTGTGGTTTATTTTGGGGGCTGGTAGGTCCTGATGCGGTACGGCCGGCAGCGCTGGAGGCTGCGAGGTCGTGTGGAGGTCAGCAACAAGCAGATATGGGACAGCGAGGAGTTCACTTTCCAGCCTCTGGTCACAGAACTGCTGTCTATCAAGGTAATTAAACTATTAACAGGATTTTTATTTTATAGTGAAGTCAAAAATGACTTGCAAAATGTAAATAGTCAATAAAATCACCTGGTGTGACTCAGTTAGAGCACTAAGCAGTGGTCATTTGATGGTGTAATTATTATTCCTGTTTATTCGACGTTTCCAGGCATTACAAAGGGTGTATGGGGAAAAAAGGGCATCTAATATCAAGAATATAGAAGAAATGTACAATTTATTTCCATCAGAACATTATTATT
This sequence comes from Alfaro cultratus, assembly GCA_903066825.1. Lineage (NCBI taxonomy): Eukaryota > Metazoa > Chordata > Actinopteri > Cyprinodontiformes > Poeciliidae > Alfaro > Alfaro cultratus. Next base: position 41,572 of record CAEFZX010000870.1, on the reverse strand, counting down.
ATTCAGGTATTTAGCTTGTTAAAGTCACACTATAGTTTTACTATTTCATTAATTTTGAGAGAACAAATAATAAATAATTTAATTGTGTGATTATTTAACTATTATTGCAGGAGCAATATGATTAAACATCGTTTCTGCAGTAAAAGGGAATGACTTGGATACATTCAGTTCTTTTTGTTTGTATTTACCTTATTTTATGGCTTTATGACGGCAACAGTTTCTTACATTTTTCCACATTTCCTTTTTCTGCATGTCCCTCACATTTCATTCTTTTACTTCTCTCCCTATTTGGGAGGATTGCAACAATTTGCACCAACTACTGTACAGGAAATTAGTAAAATAACATTTAAAATGAATCAAGCTCTGGCTTCTCAGTTATTACGTCAGACTTTCTAAGCCACGTGTGTCAAACTTGAGGCCTGTGGGCCAAATCTGGCCCGCCATAGCTTTTTATGTGGCCCTCTAAGTTCTAGACTGAGCACTAAATATGCTTAAATATTATTTTATCAATCAAATCAATGCAGTTTTTATCGGTTTACTGCCAAATTATATCAATCAATCCCTCCAGTTTCTTGTGAATTATTGTGGAAATTCACACAAAATCAATAAATCCCTGCACTTTTTTGTACTAATACATAAATGGGAGTTTATTGCAGATTTCTGGCACAAGCAGCCTTTTAACAGCATTAATGATCTTGATTTGACCCAAAACAAAAATGAGTTTTATACCGCGGTTCTAAGCAGTTCTGACATGAACACAAACGTCTCCCTCTTAGGAGGAGGCACTGCACAGGGCTGATGAAACATTTTGAATTATCTGATGTTGCAACTTCAATCTTTACTCTAGTATGGTCTTGCATTATTTCAAAACCTTATAAGCCAACAAATACAACCTTTAAACTGGTCCTGCAACAAACAGGAAGTCCTTGGAGCAGTTCTAGCTCATGTTATGATCATATCTCTGAGCTCCTGTCCAGACATGAGCGGCTGCATTTTTTCATGTCATTGATGTGTGAAGCCAGAACTGAAAGTGTTTGTTTACGTTTTATAATCGTATCTGACTAGATTTAGCTTCTAAATGTCAAAAAAGCAGTTTTGTATGATGTTTAAACAGATTTTTTTTAATTCCTCTTTTAAAATCCTGCTGGTTGGCTGTAAACCGCGAAATGTTTTCTGTTTTGTTTTGGCTTAATAGTGATAATATCAAATTGATTTATAGTTAGATGGATTCCAGTTAGCAGGAGTTTGAAATGAGAGGGTGGAGGAGATGCTGTTGGGTTTGTGTTGACAGCATGGGAAAAGGGAAGTTGATATGCGGAAAGAACCTGCAGGAATAACCCAGAACCATCAAACTGGAATAAAGGGAATAAATCACTGCTATTGACATTGTGCTCAAGTCTCTGTAAAGTGGCAGAGAGGTGGATCTGTTGATTTTGTGTGAATTTTGCAGATTTATGAAAAACTAGAGGGACTTATAGATGTAGTCTGGAGTCTAGAGGGCCATGTAAAGAACTGCGGCGGCCCAGATTTGGTCCCCGGGTCTTGAGTTTGAAACGTTCATTTTTTTAATTGTTTTCTCTCTTTTTTTTTTTATTGGTTTATATTTGTACTTAGCTTGAGATTATTTAACCAAATATCTCCCCCCTACACTAATATACAAAAACTCATTTTTGGTTGTTCTGATACATTTTTTTATTTAAATTTCCTTCTCTTAAATTTTAACCACACTCTCTGTCACAAACCATTTTTTGAATATTATGTAGAAGTTGATATTTTAAAAGGTCCCACAATTTCAGTACATTTGGTTTAAAAAATAATGGATAGTAATGAAGGTTTCCAATAACCCAGTATACGTTGTCATTTGATTGTTTTTATTTGTTGTATTGCGTACCATACTGGGTTCCTATAGGTGCTTCAAATCCTTGAAAATTGTCAATTTCAAATGCTTTCAAGGTTTGGAAAGTGCTTAATATTCAAACAATCTAACATTTGATTAAACGTGTAATTTTGGAAAGCATTATTTACAGTTGAAAACAGATATTTTCATACACCTGAAAAAGAAATTTTTATTCTCAATGTCATGTTAAGGTCATTTACCTTATCGTGATTTATTTGGGTTGTTTCGATGTAATGAATATTTATTATTCCTAATGATGGTGATTTATTGATCTGTGAAATTAAGATTGGCTTATATTTTATACCTTAAACATTATTGAAATTGGGGGATTTTTCTTCTTTCTTTGCTGAATTAGGGTGTCTGAGAGAAATTTCAATACAAAGTTTTACTTAATTTTCTCCATGCTGTAGAATGTAGAAAACTATCACAAAACATTATTAATAGCAGTAATAGATGATGTCCCATAGTAGTGAATTTACACTCTTTTCTTTATTTACTTAAATGTGGTCCTGGAAATGTTTGAAAACCTTTAAAATGCTTGAAAGTGTTTTAATTTTACTGCGTTCAGAGTGTCTGTAGCAGCCAGACGACGCAGGAAAATGTCCTCCATGCTCTGTTTTCTGCTCGTCCTTTCGATGATTATCTCATGTTGAATGGTTTCTGAGCGGCTGCGCCTCGTGTTTGCTCGTTTCTGTTGTCAAGGTGACGGAGCTGAAGAGCCTGGCCAACCATGTGGTGGTGGGCAGCGTGTCCTGCGAGATGCTGGATCTGTTCTGCCCGCTGCCGCAGACGCTCGCCGTGGACATCAACGACCTCGGCACGGTGAAGCTCAACCTAGAGGTCACCTGGAGGTCATAAATTATTCTCTTTCGGCGCTTCTCTCTCATTGCTGCAGCTGCTTTTATCATAAAATCTGACTCCCTGTGTTGTTTTTGTTTGTTCAGTCCGTTTGACAGGGACGACCAGTCGTCCTCGTCCAGCACGGTCTCCAAGCGACTGCTGTCCAATCAGAGCCCTCCGGACACGCCGTCCATGCGGGAGCAGGTCTTTTACGTGAGTCCAATTAAAACTGATTTAACTGTTTTCATTAAACTGCCGTCTTTATTTACACTGGCTCAGAAAAGCATTCACACCTTTTGAACTTTTAAGCTTTTTGTCATTTTACAACCATTACCTTGAACGTTTTATTGGGATTTTATGTGGTGAAACAATAAAAAGCACAAAACTGTAAGGCGGAAGGAAAACAAGTCAATAAAAAGTCAGAAGGGTAATTCATGAATTTCAATATCTCCCTTTATTCTGATTAATTTTTATCTCAGTACATCTACAGCGGTTCTGTGAAAGTCTGGAAACGTTAGTGAGCAAAACGGATCATGAAGAAGACAACAAGGGAGAAAGTTTAAAGCTGCATTACGTCTAGGGCTGAAATGCTTAATCAGATTACTAATGAATGGATTTTTGAACATTTTAGTAATCAAATAATTAACTGGAGTATAGAGATTGAAATGAGGTCATTTGCTAAAAGCATATGATCAGTAATAAAGCAAAAACTACAAGTAAATACATACATTTTGCATTTTTCTGTAAATATTTACTAATTCCGTAGAAAAATCTCCTGCTAAGCCCCTTTTGCTATGAAATTATCAGTTGGTTAAATGACAAAACATAATCAACAGATCAGTCCTGCACTGCATCAATACGTTTCTCACATGTTGATGCTTGCAGCCCTTATGTAGATGCATCCTTTCCTACAGATGATTTTTGTTTTATTTATTAAAATAGCCACGACTGTCAAAACAATACAAGATTAAAGTTTTAATTCTACCAGAATAAAGTCATAATATTAGGAGAATAAAATAGTGACTTCATGAGCATTCCTACATGAAAAACAAGAAAATGAGGAAGGCTATGCATCTTGTGAAATTATACTTGGGTATCGGCCTTACAGATGAGGAAATACTTCATCTTTTAGCGCATCAAACTATTACCAGTAACAGGAGGTTAAACAAACGACTGAATATATCTTGAAAGAATAACCACACAGAGTTTTCTTTCTCATTTGAACAACGTTTTTCTTTTATTTTTACAGTTTATTCTGCTAATATTATGACTACATTCTTGTAATTAAACAATAAAACTGGTGTACTCTGTTACAACTTACAGAAGAGATGTTAAAAGCCACTTTTTGAAAATATTTTCTTTCATTTCTTATTTCTTCTTTAGAAAAGAAAGTAAAGGAAATTAAAATTATTCAAATCAGATATTGGATGTGGTATGAAATAATTTTAAGTCCAGCCCGACTTACAGGCAGAGGTGGGCAGAGTCCCTACAAATTGTACTCTAGTAAGCGTAGTACTACTTCAACATATTTTTACTCAAGTACAAGTTAAAAGCAGCCATCCAAGAAATTACTAAAGGAAACTAAAATAGTATTTGGTGAAAAGTAACTGATCAAATTATCAATCTTTTAATGTTTAAAAATTACATCATCAGACGGACCAAAATATAGAGTCAAGTGGAAATTTTAGTATTTTATGGACCAAAATGACAATAATTCGTAAAAGTAACAAAATAAGGAAAAAGAAAATCTTTTCCAAATCAGTTTCTTTCAATAAAAAACTTAGAAAACTTTAACAAAAACTGCTTTTGGTTAAAACATGTTTGTTTTCATCAGTGGGTAGAAAATTTAGAAATTTTACTAGAGTAAGAGCAGAAATACTTCATAATAAAATTACTCAAGCAAAAATAAAAAGTATAGCGTAGTAAAATTACTCCTAAAGGTACCGTATTTTTCGGACTATAAACCACTTCTTTTTCCCCCACGTTTTGAACCAAGCGGCTTGTAGCCCGGTGCGGCTTTTCTGTGGATTTTTCTCCAACCACCAGGGGGCGCTTTAGCAGGAAGTGAACCATTGGAAGTCAAAATTGGAAAACAAAGAAGAAAGTGCTGATGCTAGCAGCAGGCACGACAGCGAAATGTTTTCAAACTCATTACAGCTGTAACATGTGAAAATGTAATATTTTTTTTTAAATAAACAACTATGCTCTACTTTGTACTAGTCACATAAAATCCCAATAAGTTACGTTTTTTCTTGCACAACAAAAGGAGGGAAACGTTCAAGTGGTTTGATTAATTTAGCTTTTTTTATGATTCATGTGTTTATTGCTGTCATTTCACCGGCTTGCTCTGTTTCAGCTGCTCCCCAGTTGTTGTGTGTGTAGCCGTAGCTCCGGAGTGTGTGACGAGTTTCACAGAGGCTTGTGTGACCCAGCGTGCGGCTGTGGGACCCACGGCGCGAGGGGAGTGAATGGCAGCCGCGGGGGCTTGTTGTGTGGTGGCGGCAGCATGTTTGAGAGAGGCTGTAGCTGTTTGATAGTGGTTGAGTAGTGCTCCAATGTGTCCCTGCTCCTCTTCCTCACCCTGACGAAGAGCCTGCCTCATTGCGGGCCGCGCCACGGCCGCTCGCTGGCGGAGGCTTTTCCATGTGTGGCGGCGTCGCTACGGTGGGAATTCAGCCGAGCGAAGTTCCACTTTGTCTCGTCACAGCCGGTGTGTTGGGCCGTAGCGTAGTTTGTAGTTTTTAAAATCAAAGTGATCGTTGTTGATTTCCAATCAGTTCCTGCTAACGTTTAATTTATGTTTAAACTAGTGACAACAAGGCATGGGCTGGTTGTCAGTGCAGAGCACGTGTGTCAAACTCAAGGCCCGGGGGCCAAATCTGGTCCGCCGTAGCTTTTTATGTGGCCCTCTAGACCATCAATAATTCCCTGCAAAATTCACACAAAATCAACAGATCCCAATATTTTTTTTCTGATTTCATTGAATTTTTTTCTCAAATTTGGCCAAAAACATTGGCTTTAAGTGACTGCTCTTTATTTGATGTCAAGTGACCAATACAGTGATTAGTAAAAAGTGGATTGATTTTTTTTTTTTATTGTTTTTTTAATCAGTGTGAGCAGATGTTGAATATTGTTTCATTTTAAGAAGCACTTATTGAATGCCGAAACAGCTATTTATTGATATTTTTAGCTATTTAATGGGTTTTATCAGTACTTTCTGGCACAACAGGCCCTTTGAGAACATTCAGATTTTTGATGCTGCCCAAAATAAAAATGAGTTTGACATTCCTGGTGTAGAGGTTTTAAAAAGACACATTTGTGCATTTTTGCTTGGACTTAATGTTGGATGATAAATTGATTTTTAACAATCAAATTTTTGGTTTTTGAAGATGAAGAATAAAGTAGCAATTTTATGAGAACTCAAAACATGAAAAATAAATTAAATGAGGAATGAGCATATTGTAAATATACTTTGGTATAATTTTTTACAGATTATACTTAATACTTAATAGACATACTTAATCTTTTAACAAGTTATCTAGTTATTATCAGTAGCAGAACTTTGTCAGAACTTGGTCAGTCTCATAAAAATCCTAATAAAATATTAGATTAAGATTAAAGTCAAAGTGTCAATAAATTAATACTTTTCTGTTTTTTACGACAATATTAGAATCATGGTTATTTTAAGTTTAGGTTGTTTTTTTTTTCTTAGAATCTCATACCATCCCATGTTTACTTACAGCTTCATAAAAAGAAAGGAGACCATTTATTTGGTTAATTATTTGCCAATGAAATCAATACAGCAACAAAAGGGAAGCTAACTGAATCATCTCTGCTGACTTTCCCACGACATCTTTAAAAGCAAGATGAGCCTTATTTGGTTTTAATATCTGTTCCTCTGTTCATGTTGGATTTGGTGAAGTTTAGTGCCAAACATCCACCGTCGTCGGCTAATCGGCTGAAGTCAAAGCATTCCTCTGTTTTGTAGTTTATGATTTATTGGCTTTTATTCACAACTTAAAGTGCTTCACTCTGCAAACCAGGTCCAGATTTTCTCTGTGTTTTTGTTGACAACATAAACTCTTCTAATACTGCATGTTTGCACACTGAGGACATCTGGGAATTAGTTTTCTGTCTTAAAAAATTACTTTTTTCCTTCTCCTGAGGTAAATTCACTCAGCAAATATGTAGATAATGCTCAGCACTGTCCAAAAGGTTTTGAATTATAATTTAGTTTTTATGGAATTGAGGATTCTTGTAATATTTTAATGGAGTATTTTAATACATTTCTTTGTTTTCTGGAGTCTGGTTCAGATCTTGAAGGATGTAAAGAAGCGGTTCCTGCTGGTTTTAAAAAAATAAAATAAAAAAAGCCGAGGTGCTTAAAAAAAACACTTACCAGTAGCTCTTTTCTGGAAACGAGTTGATATTTTTTGGTGTATGGAAAATGAGCCATTTCAAAAATCTCTGTTATTAAGTTATATTTGACAGGCACTGTGCCATTACCCATCAACCTTCCCAAACCCAGCCTGTTACCTAGCAACCCCATGTTTGGTCAGCTGGTTTTACCGCTGTTTGCTTTGTACAATGGCTGCTGGAAAAGACAGGTATTTTGTTGTTGACTTATCATTCAGAAACCACTTGCAGTTTTCTTGTTGGTTGTGCAGGAGGCTCTACTTCTGCTTTTTAAAGATGTGTGGTTGCATAGTTGTGCATCTGTTTGCATCCATTTTCACGTGTGAGAGTAAACGTTGAGTTAGGGGGTCGCCAGCCGCAGATTATTTGGATTTAAAGTGACAGGAGGCCCTGAAACATTTCATTCTGAAAGTGGGCAGAACTGATCAGACTAAAATATCATCTAAGAATTGATTTTGTGCAAAAAATGTGATGAACATGTTTAGACCATAAATCTACCCTAATCTGTTCAAATCATCTTTAAATCTGTACCTCTGATGTGCTTTTAGTTTTCCACATCTATATAAAACCCAGCTACTGTAGAGATTTTCAGTCTTCTGTTTAACCCTTTCAGTATCTGACTCATAGTTTGTATTATTATTGTTCTATATTAAATTTAGCTCTGGATTATATTTACTAACCTACATGTTGAAGTGACAGGGATCATTTTTTCTTCACCAGTCTCTGCTGAAGCGTCAGGGAGAAATGGAGAACGGCACGGTTTGGTCCAACTCCTCTGAATCATCAGACGACTCCTCCAGTCCGGCTCTGGCTCATCACACTCAGAGGCTGACGGCCTCCAACCTGCTGCAAGCTACTCCCACCGCTACGCTGTCCGCCGCGCCGCACAAGTCCAGCGTCTCCACGCCGTCGCTCTCGTCCAACCAGGAGGACGACGAGGCGGAAGGCGTGGATGTTTTCCCTCAGCCTGAAGCGGTGCCGAACGGGCACCTGCGGGCCTCCTGCTCGGACTGCGGTGCCGCCGACAGGGCGTCTGTTCAGTCGGAGGACCTGATCTCTGAGGCCTCAGCCGAGCTGAGCAGCTGCTGCCCCGATGAGTTCTCCTCGCAGCTGGCTGTGGACGTAAAGACGGAGCCGCTCGAGGAGCCTGCAGCTGAACAGACTGAAGCTGAAGCTGAGGAAGAAGTCACTGCTGAAGCTGCAGGAAAACTGCAGGAGACGCAGACCGTCCAGGAGAGCAAGCCAACGCCGGATGCTCCGACGGTGAGCTGAGGGCTAACTTCAGCAGGTCTGTCTGTGACGCCGCTAACCTGCTGCGTCTGTTTCTCCTCAGGTGCCTTTTCCTACGTCTGCCAGCTTCACTCAGGAAGTCGAGACCGCCCTCGAAAGCTTCGACTTTCTCAACTTCTCAGATGTGGAAGAAGAGGAAGAGGAGCAACAGCAGGAGGGTGAAGACCAAGAAGAGCAGGATGGGAAACAGGAAGAGGACCAAAATGAAACGCAGGACGGGAAAATAGAAGAAGAGAAGAATGTGGAGATGTTCTCTGAAGGAAGGTCAGCACCAACAGGATGAAATAGTTCGTCTGATTCTTTTTGCTCCGCTTGTTTACTAAAAACATAAAAATTCAAAAATACTTTATTGATCCTAAAGGAAAATGAAATGTTGTTATAACTCATATCAATTCAGATTATTTAGAGTTATTGTAGATAGTGATGGAAAAGTCTAATTTAAGATCTTTTTAATGAGAGATTGTACAAGGGCCACGCTAATAAAATAAAAAAACTAATAAAATGACAAGAGTAAAGCCAAAATAATACAAGAAAAAGATCACAGTAATTCATGAATAAAGTCATAATTTTCCAACGTTATTCTGGTAATATCATGACTTTTTTTCTTAGTGTAGCCCTAAAACTCCATCATAAGTTTGCTTGAAACACTGAAAAAGCCACAGGACACGATTGGGGCCCCTGCTGGCTCCTATGGGGTTGGCAACAGAAGTGGCAAAAACAAACGTCATCCTGCCAATTAGTGATTTATTTCCATTTACCTATGATGGATACAAAAAAAGCTAGCTAGCTATTTAGCAACGATATATTAGCATATTAGTGACTCAAACTGAAATACTAGATCAAATAGTCCTGCAACAACAATATGTAAGACCTGTGATTAATGTGTTTAATGTATTTTTATTATAAATTAAAGACGTTTTAAGAGTGTGTGGACACCATGGATAACTTTAAACACTACAGACATGTTGAAAGCAGGATCTTCTTAAAGAGACAGAGGCCCAATCTGAAGGCATCAAACTGCAAAGGCAAATTTCTTTTAAGTTATGTTTGATATGTACAGTATCTTTACTACAACTGAAGGAAACTTAGTTGATTGTGTTAAAATGACACTTTGTGCCTGAAATATACATGATGTCACCCCAGTAAGAATAAAAACTTCTGCCTTCATACATGTTTGCTTTAGAAATGTCTTGATCCTTCTGGTCAGCCTGTATTCAGTCTAGGGAAGGAAGTGAAATTAAACTTGGCTTTTAAATAAATTTGGTTAATGATTCATGACTATTGGTTAATGGTTCATGACTATTGGTTAGTGGTTCATGATTTAAGAAGGAGAGGCAATCATGTTAGAGTGTTTAAAGTGGGATTCGGGGCCATTTCCATCAACAATTCAAGAACTAATTAAATAAATTGGGACAAAACTGTGAATTTTAATTTAAAATCTACTTACTTACATCTTAGATGTAATACAAAGTGATTGTGTTTTCCAAGCTTTCTGGTGGTTTCTTTCTATTTTCATGCTAACTGGGACATTTACTCATTGACCTTCACTCTAAAGTAAACCTTAGAGCAGCCAAATATTTTAATTGGTCAATTAAAACTTGGCCAATGTTTTCAAATTTCCTTCAAAATAATAAACAAACTGGACGCCTTTTATTTAACAATGAAAACATAAAAAACCATTTGAAGTTTTGGATCCTTTTCTGCAAAGAAAATTTGATTACTTATTTATTTAAAATGTATCATACTTAGTTTATTGCTGAGTAGGTAAAAAATGCAAAATTTTTGCAGATTTTAGTTTTTAAAAATTATATTTATTTGGCTGGAAGTACTTTTGAGCCGGTATTTTTGGCCCAAATGACATTCCTGATATGGAGTTTAGTGATTTTCCCCTATAAGTAAACAGAATATGATGTTTTTAATTTTAAGATTATTTTGATCTGACAGAAAGCAAATCATGAACAATTTTGTAAGGGTGTAAAAACATTTTCATCTTGCTCTGGTTACATCAGATTTTATTTTTGTTCTGTCTCATCAGTGATGAAGAGGAAGCGGACGGCCTGGAGTTTCTCATGGAGGCTCCAGAAGGATTTAGGAACTCTGACGAAGACCGTTTCTCAGAATCACAGGTAAACAGAATCCTCTTGAAGCTCCGGTGTCACTGTGGCTGTTTTTATGTAAATATTTGTCTGATTTTATAGGAGTCCAGTGTGGCGGATGCGCAGGATTTGGGCCAAGTGGAAATTCCAGACGATAAAGACGAGCGATGCAGCGAAAGCGGAGACGGACCTCCTGGTGAGAGACTTGTGTTAGTAAACAGAGGTGATGTTTGTGAGTCGGACCGCCGCTTTATGATTCTGTTTCACCGCTCAGGAGAGGAAACCTCACATGACCAGAGTCCTTCCACTCCCAGCTAGTCGGCCACTGCTGTTGCTACTGACTCTGCTAACCCATTCGTCATCCCGGTGCCATCGCTCTGCAGAATCGCAGGCTTCGAGGACGCTCCACTCAACGCTCAGACAAGCAACCTCCGCCGCCACGGTGGAGCTTGTGCTCGTTTTTTTCGCCTCGTTTACCAGGAAAACATGAATCGCGCTCATCTCTGGGTTAAAGTGGGACTGCACTCTTTACAGTTTACATGTCCACATACTACTTGTGTCCAGAAACATTTCAGGAACAGATCAAAGCGGCCTTCTGTTTTTTGCATTTGTTCGCGCATTTTATATAAGAAATTATTTAGAAATTATTTTATAAGTTTTTCTTTTTCAGTCCTCAGAGAAGCATTTAAGTACCAAGTTGCATTAGAAGGTTTTAAGACCAGTAACCATCAGAGCTAAATCAGCCCGAAGCTGTCATTGTCAGAGGAAAGACTGCGAGCATGTGATGTTTATCTGCAGACCAGAAATCGTTGCTAAAGCAGGAATGTTCCCTGAAAACAATCCTTTCCTTCAACGTCTGTCTCAGCGCTGCAGCTGGATGGACACCATCCATAATCTGCGAACATTGAGGAGTTCAGAACTCATTCTGGGCCGGCCATCTGCAGCGTGCGACTATATTTAAACCTGCATGTGTAGCTGTCTCATGCTGCCAGCATGTCTGTATTAATAATAAAGCTTAACTGATCGGTTTAAGTGTGCAAGCTAGGCTCTGCTCCAAGAAAGCCACTGTGTTCCAAAAAAGACTGCCTCCAGGGGTCGCTGTCGTCTTTTAATGTTGTGCTTTTATCTGTTTCTTCAAGAAGTGCCTCAAGTGACATAAAGAGATGTTAGAAGGTCCAGCAGTGGACGATGGCAGTGTTTATTTTCTGAATCACTTTAAGAGTGTGCACAATGAGAGATATTTACAGTTTCATATTAAGAATTGTATATGTCCCGACCTGTTCAAAAGGTTTATGTTCAGAAATGTTTAAACTTTATAAAAGTTTCTTTAAAATGAACATGTTCTGCTGGATTTATTTTTCAGAGTTGCAGGAACTATCACCACCAGTATTTGTGCGTTTACGTACTACTCAAATATCTAAAACATCAGAGCTCTAAATATAAATAAGAAATGTTGAATATCTGTTATCATGCACGTTTGTTTTGTCTGAATGGCAACAATGGCTCAAGTAAAAACGAAACCAGAGTGGCTTACAAAAAATGTAATTATTTGAAAACTTTTTTTTTGTATTTACCCAGATTATTTTGATTTTAAAAGCTGAAACATTTAGAAGTGACAAAGTCAAAACGAAGATACCTGTAAGAGGGAAACATTTTTAAATACAAGAATTTAAAGTATCCATCAAATGTGCAACATAGTGAACAACAAATAGTTTAAACAAGAAATTCAGTTTATTTGGTTTAAAACAGTTTATCTTAACTTACTGTTGTTAAATCTTCAGCAGGAAGGATGATGTAAAGAAAACAGGAAACCTTATCCTTTATTTCCATTCAGAAAGATTCAGATGTAAAAAATAAAAATAAAAACTCACAAGTGAAGCAAAAGTTCCCAACCTGACGACGTTTCGTTAGAGCGATGTCACATTAAACCAGCAGTGTCAACATCTTCCTGAATCAGCTCGTGTTAGAGACCTCACAGTAATGGTTATTGCTTGAAATGCTGACCGAAAACTTTGAACTGTTCAGGATTCAGTGCCTCGACAACAATCACAGATAAAAATTCAGCTACTAAAAACAACAATGAGTTTTCCTCCTACAGTCTGGATTCTGTGAAAAGAAAGATAAAAAAAAATTATTCAATGCATTTACTTTTATAAAGCTGCTTTAAATATGTCATTAATGAAATCACAAATTTGACAGGCCATTTATTTAAATTTTTAGAGTTTTGAATAATCAATTTGTTTATTGTAAAAACATTTAAAGCAGACCAGGCCGTATCTGACAGATTAAAATAACCATTTCATCAAATCCCCAGAAATTATCTTCTATAGCGCAACAATTAAATAAACAGCACAATGAAGAAATTGTGGATAATTTTAACCTGAAAGTGAGAAGTTTAATTTATATTCATATAATAAGCATTTGACTATTTTCTTTGCTGGTTTGACTCCTTCATAGAACAACTTGATTTTTACTGATATTTAATTACAAAGTGGTAGATCCTACACTGCAAAGTCACAAAATCTAACAAAGTGTTTTGGTCCAGTTTCTGGTGCAAATATCTTACAAATGACTTCTCTGCAAGTTACAGTATATTGTCTTAATTTCTTAAAAATATTAATTCCATAGGCAGACTATTGGCCTTGTACCGTTGGAAAAAAGTTAAATAATCTGCTGGTGGAACTAATTCTATTTATCATCAATGTTAAGAAATTATTGAATTAAAAAAAATCTCCTGCATCTTTCTGAAAAGATAGTTGTAATTAGTTGTTTCAGAGTAATGAGGGATAAAAACTGCAATGACATATTAAGGCCAGGCTAAGAAAAAAAAAAAATTACGAGAATAAAGTTGCAATAAACACATCAGCATGAGATCATCATCAGTAGCAGAACAGACTGCTACTGATATAACCTGATGCTGATGTGTTGACAGAATACAATATTTATAAAAGAAAAGGTGAAAAATCAAGCACCATCTCGTATCCTTCCACTTTACAATCATGCACTACTTAATGTTGGTCTACCAGATAAAAAAAAAAGCTCCTTGTTGTGGGTGTTGATCTAAATAACTACAGTGAGATTCCTGACATCATGGTGGTGTTTTCAGTCCGGGCTGCAGGTGGAGTTACTTACATATGGGTAAATTGAGAGGCTGCTCCACCGACCCTCCCAGTTGCTGCAGGGCAGCACTGAGTTCAGTCTTCAGCATGGAGTAGTTTGGTTCCTCTGTGTACTGCAGAGACATCACTGCTGTCAGGAAGCTCTGAAATGCACCTACACAAAAAGCAAACAACAGGCCATCAAATATGGTCAAGGAAAAAACAAGTGTGATACGTGCAACAGCATTTTAAGGCCATTGTAGATAGAAAAAAAGAGGAGAGTAAATTTCCACCAAAAAACTGAAATTTTTAATCTCAGAAATTGCCTAGAAAAAACAAAGAATTTATGAGTGAAATTTTTCTAGAAAAAACTTGAAATTTTTAAGTTAATCTCAGAAATGTTTTCGGGGGAAAAAAAGAGAACATTTCTTAATTTCAAAAGTTGAAAATTTTCAACTTTAAACTCAGAAATTTCCAAGATTTTTCTGGAAAATGTTCGATTTATTTTTAAAGAAATTTGCAATTTTTCAAACAGAAATGTATTTTTTTTCTAGACATTTAAAAAAATTATAATTTCAATTATTTTGAGTTTTTCTTGGAAATGTACTCCCTTTTTTCTATTTTATAATGGCCTTTATACACTGTTGTAGATGTGGACTAAAATCACTATCACATATAGATCTCTACACCTCGATAACGATAAATTGATAACAAGGATGAGCTTCAGATTTTCACCATTCAAAAAAACGACGGAAAATATTAGGTTAACGCGACCAAAATGTTGCCAAACGATTGAAAACGCATTTTTCATTTCTCCTCAAACGTAGAAGCAGCTAGCGAGGTTTCTACGTTTGAAATTTCCTCCATTTTTTCCGCTTCTTGTCACTGATTGGACGGGGTGGGATCACGTGACTATAGACCGTTCACGTAGCGTCTTAAAGGGACATGAGCATAGCTTACTTTTAAGCAGCCAAAAAATTACGAAAACGATTACTTTTCTCTCCATGTTTTTTTTAAACCCCGAAATTATCGACATGGGCAAAATGGCGTCGGTCATTGTCAAAAATTTGGGTGTCGGTTAATTTTCGGTTTACCTGAAACTTCCCTCTTCCCAAAGCAGTTTCTCAGCAGGGCTCTCACGTCTTTCATATACCTGAAAGAAAATATGTCAAAAGTTTTTAATATTTCTCGTTATTAACTAAAGGTAGGATGAAAGTTTTTGGGTATTTTCTTTCTTTACCTCTGTTTCTCCGCGGCCACCAGCTTCGGATGGTGGAGTTCAGACCACGGCAGCGTTCCCGTGTGCCACAGCAACATGCAGTAACCCAGAGACTGCAGGTCACTGCGACGAGACGGCGCTGAAACACAGCAATGTTCATGTTTTACCTCCATTCATGGAAGAAGAAAAAAAACACAACGTTGCTCATCTGCAGAAACCAGCCTGTTCATTGATTGTTGCATTAAAGAGTCTGCACAACATCACAATTATATTAGCAAGAGGAAAATCACATCTATGATCATGTTTGCCAAATGACCAGATGGAGAGTGGGAGCAGAGCTGGAGGAAGAAAAATAAATCTCACAATGTTGCATTAATACTCCAGTAGCTAAAAAACAACAACTTTCAAACAGGATTTAACTAAACAAACCAGCTTCTGGTTGCATTTTAATTTAAAATGTTTCAGGTGAAAATATTTTTTAACCCCAAAAGCTACAAGAAAAAGATTTAAGATCACCTGTATGGAGACTTATTAGCTTGCACTACACTTCTTCTTCAACCTGCCACTATTATAAATGAGCTTTTCAAGTGGTTTCAGTTATGGCACTTCTGACATGTTATGAGGAAGAAATTTGTGGATATGTATTTATATTTTGTTTTTATGTTAATTGTGAAAGTGTGTAGTACCATTTAGCAATACAAAAATATTTTTGAAATCTTTCTAATGGTTGACAGGATGTGATCCTTTGTGACATCTTGGACATGCTGGTAATGAACCACTTAGACCTGAGCAGGGAATAAAGATGGACAGACACAAAAAAAGGAACAAAGGAAATAGGACAAGAAGGGAAGAAAATAAAGGAGGAAAGCTACAAGAAATAAAGGAAGAAGGATGCAAAGAAGTAGAAAGGAAGAATAGACATGAGGGCGGGATAAGGAAGGAATACGGGAAATAAAGAAAGGTTAACACAAGGAAATAATCCAGTTTAAAAGAAAAGGAATACACAAGGAAGGAAGGAATATTGATAGGAAACAAGCAAACAGAAATGGCTCTAAAGAAAATAAATAATGAAGGAAAATTCGCAGCTAATGAGAAAGGACTTGAAGAAAGAAACAGAGAAAGAAAGAAAAAGAGAGGAGGAAAAAATAAGAAAGGAAAGACATGTGGGGAAAAAGGACACAATCACAGAACGCAAGGGAGAAGAGAAGACATTCAGGTAATGTAGAATAAAGTCAGACAGCACCAGTATTTTGTAAAAATAAAACACACACCTGCTCCTTTGTGTGTGTCCAGGCTGATGAACTCCATGGCGCCCTCATGTGGCATTCTGCTGGACTCGCGGTATTCCACATGCTGGCCTCCTGGACAGTACCTGAAGGCATGGCAGTATCCTCCCAGGTACACCTACCAACACACACACACACACACACATTCCAGTTACTGGACACTGCCAAGATGATGCTGAGCAACAAAACCTTCCTCTGACATAAAATAAAAAACAAGACTAGACAAAATTTAACATTTTGTAATAAACAGACAAAAAAAAAAAATAACTTGCTGTTTGGAGAAAAATATATATAACCCTTCTTTGTTTGTCTCAGGTTGACTTCACAACAGACACACTCAGGTTCACTTTATTTACTCCAACAAAACAGTAAATCAAATTTAGTCCAGCAGCTTCTGCCCCACGGTTACAGACAGACATGAATACGGTTACAGACAGACATGAATACGGTTACAGACAGACATGAATACGGTTACAGACGGCAACAGAAAAAGGGGGATTAGCTGTCAGTTACAGTTTGCCATGGTAACCACCAACCGTCACTGTTCACTCAATGTCTAAAAAAAACGTTTTGGACTAAACAAAATTAATTTGAATTATAAATAAAACAATTTTGACAAACTTCACATCTATAACATTGTAAAATGGTTACATATATTTTATATTATTGTTATATAAATATTTATTTACATATATTTTATTTTATTCTATTTTTGAACATGCTATGTATTCAACGTTCTCCTTTTATAATTTTGTATGATATACTTAGTGTTTTGTTTGTTCCTGCAAAGTGACCAAGTGCTTAGAAAAGTGCTAAACAAATAAAATGTATTATTATAACTATTATTTATTATTATAACTATGACAATTATGATGATTATTATTATATATAAACTTCAAAAGAGACCTGATTCACAATTTACAAACACAAAACAAAAATCTGAAAAAAGCCACAAAAATAGCTGAATCTCTAAGCCTTTCAATTTTGTTTATTTGTGTGAATGCTTTAGGAATTCAGTGCCTCCACTTTTTTGTGTATACCTTTTGCCACAAAACTACTTTTGTATTCAGTAAATATTGCATTTTTGCAGGAAATGCCAATTTTTCTAGTTTCTTCTGTTTTTTTGAAAATTGTATTTGTTTGGTTTTGTTACTCAGAGGTACCACAGAGTAAAGTTTCCCACTGAGACGCTTTGTTTCACCTGTGATTTCTGCCCAGGTTTGACGTAGATGTTCTCTGCGTTGACGTCAGCATGAACGTACTCGTTTGAATGGACGAACTCCAGCACATCAAGCTGAAAGGTGCCGACATGTCACATTTTACAAAAAAAATGTTTTCCTGAGTGCATAAAGGCAGTTTCTACCCAACAGGATGACACTCACTATCCTACAGGCAAGCTGGAGAACGACCTTCTCAGAGAGAAGCTCGTTTTCTTCCTCTAAGATGGACTGGAGGGAGCAGCCCATGTCGGGGAAAATCAGAAACCTACAATTTAAAATGAGAAATATGTGATTCAGTGTAAAATGCCGTGACAAAAGGGGGAAAATGTAGACTGAATTCACACCTGTATAGGTCTGCATGAAGACCAAAACCAACACAGGAAGGGATCCCCAGAAAATCCAGTTTGTTCTGCTTGATCCACTTCTCCACTACAGACAAAACAAATCTTAAAACAAAGATCATCACGCAACATGTCACCTCTAGCACTCTGTTTACGACCTGATCGCACGTGAACATGAAAGTTAATGACAGATTTGCTTAAGGTTTACAAATCACAATGAAGCATGAGTCTGCAGTAAAACAATCCAAACAGGCAGAAACCTTAGTGGCAACACAGTAAATCTGCTATCAACCCATAATAAACTCCTACCTAATGCAGATTTAGCAGCTCTTTGCAGGAAGTTCTGCTCATTGAAGATTCGCCCATCTTTAGCTCCCTAAAATTTTGAAAATTAGTTTAATTACATTGATTCTGCACTGTAAAATTAACATTACTAAAAGTAACCAAAAATGATTGAGAATTAAGCATCGCTAGATGTGCAATTGAAATCACAATGTGTTAAAAATTTTATAAATTTATGAATAGAGGACTTAGAAAACCACTGGCCAGTTTGAGGATGTGATCGGCTTCTTCTGAATTGGGTTGAGCCGCTGAAAAGTACAAAGAAATATTACTGAATGTCACTGATGTCAAGCTCCTGATGTTTGATTTCATGCTGTCCGTGTCCAGACAGAATCAACTGCAGATTAAGAAGCTAAACAATATGCTTGTGTTGAAGAACTTCAATAATTACATTTAACAGAACAATTAAACGCTTTAAAAGCTAACAGTGTGTGATGAGGAACATGACAATTATAACTTATTCAGTTCTAAACCGGCTACAAAGCTATTACTTTGCTATAAAGGCTGCACATAAAAACAGGGAATTAAAATAATCAACTTAAATATGTGACATTAATCAAACTCTAATAAAAGTACTTTATCAGGAAATTATTTCCTTTTATTAATGAAATATTGTCTTAAATGTCCAACTGTCAGTCTTTATAGACATGGAGACATTTAATGGCGACTTCCAGATTTTTAGTCTGGATCAGACTAAAAACATGAATTAAATTAATTAGAAGCTGTAACTAATTAATCATAATTAACTGTATTTTTATTAAATACCAATACATGCCAGAGAATAAAATTATATTTGAATAAAGTTTTTCAATGCCAAGAAGTTTCGACTAAAGTCTGAAACAATAAGCGATTTACCAAAATCTCCATAGCAACGATTGGACACAATGACCTACATCATAGAGCTACATGCTAACAGGGAGTTACAACACGCGACTATGTGTAGCTGGACAGCCAGCGAACAACTAAAGGTCTCCACTCGAGGTTTAATTTGATTCATTGAAGATTTTTATAAATGGATTCTTGTAAAAAAGACAAAAGTTTTCGAAGATAGAAAGCGTATTTGAGTACATTATTCCTGAGCCGTTTACTTCCTCCTAACTGCCCAAATTCTTGTTGACATGGTTACCGGAGAAATTTACGTCACAGATAGTTTGCTGTTAAGAGCGCTCACTCTGTCATGTTTCTGCAAATACAACGTGACGAAGATCGTTTGTAACACAAATCTCACACGCTGACCAATTTTCAAACCAAAACATTTTTTTAGCCATTCTTAGCATGAATTTAGTCAAACAATTTGCGAACTATGAACTTAACTACCAACTTATTAATGTAATTTATTTACACTATAAACCAGGGGTCTCAAACTCCAGTCCTCGAGGGCCGCAGTCCTGCAACTTTTAGATGTGCCTCTGTTGCACCACACCTGAATAGAATAATTAGGTCATTAGCAGGACTCTGNTGGAGATCTGATCTACACAAGGAGGAGGTAATTAAGCCATTTTATACCTGTGGCACATCTAAAAACTGCAGGACTGCGGCCCTCGAGGACTGGTGGGCCTGCTTATCCACATGACATCATAAACTCTTTGAAATAGTTTTACATAGAAATAAAATACTAGAGGAAAAATGGTTCGCTGGACAGATTGCCATCTCAGTCCCCAGACCCAAATCCTGTAGGAATTGCTGCACAATGAGATGAAGAAAACATTCATCCTTTTTTTAACATCACATTATTTCACCTTCGTACAGGAGTTCTGTTATGTTCTGATCAATCAGCTTGATCAGTTTCCACGTCTTGCCCGACTGATCCGTCAGTAGCTCCCCTTCCGGCAGCGGCTCCGGCGAGGACGCGTGCTTCGCCTTCTTCGATTTGTTCCACCCTCCTGTTACTGCTGTTCATAGATATACATAAAACACAGTAATTATAAAGTTTGGAAGGAAAAACATCCAAGTAACTGAGCATGTTGCAATTTACACCAAACTGTTCATCAATTTAGAAAACAGCCAAGAAAGCAAACAAAACCAGAAAAATGTGAAAAATTTAATGCACAACGAGGAGAAAGATTAGAAACTGATCTCTCCACTAAAGTTTTCACTTGTTTATTTTCATCAACAACAGTAATGACATGGAAAAATCAAAACAGTTAAACCAGATGATATGTAAACAGATTTAGAATAAATAAATATTTTTTAAAAAAGCTAAAAATACAAGAAATAAAAACAAAAGCATTTTTAAAACTGGAATATGTACATGTAACATACTTGCTTTCTGTATTTTCTTTTATTAAAGTGTCCTTTCTTATACTTTTTTGTTTATTCACATCTTTACTGCAACCATTCCTTATCATGTTGCCATGTCAGAACCAATGGTTAAGTAGAGAAAACAATCTTTATCTTTAAAAGAGCAACAGACAATTTCTAACTGTGTCTCCAAAAACTCAAAATCTTACCAGTTGCTTTTGACTTAGATTCTGGTGCAAATATCTCAGTATAACTGAAATAAGGCAAAACTAACTAACAAGTAACTTCTCAGCAAGAAAGAGAAGATTTAAAAAGTACTAGTTCCACTGGCAGACATTTTTCTAATATTATAAATAATTGTTATTAATAAGTGAAATAATTTGTGGAACTAGAACTTTTTAAAGATCTATATTGAGGAATTATTGACTTCAAGCAAGCTTCCATATCTTGGTGAAAAGTTGCCTATAAGTTAACTTTGTCTTATTTCAAACATACTAAGATATTTTCATTAGATATTTGACCAAAAATCCTTGGTAAGATTTTGTGTTTTTGCAGTCTCCAGCTCTCGTCTAGCAACTTTTTTTTATTTTTTTTTTTCAAATAAGTTCAATATCTTCTGTGGACAGCTAACAAAAAAATATGATACAGGAGAAATTACTACACTGTTTGATTTAATGATGACAGCATAGAAGTGAATAAGTGCAGCTTACTCTTCGACAGAAACTTGAAGGAAACAGAGCGGTCCATTTTTGATTCCTCTGTTGCCGCTTCATCAGATGCGATCCTTCCCGCTGCTGCTTCATTTTTAACGGGGCTTGAAAGTTTCCCTTTTCCCCTGACTGGAAATATTAAGAAAATTTGAACTGTTATGCATTCTATCTTTTCCTCTATCTCTTTCAGCCTTTTTCATCTGCTTAACAAACTGCAGCTTACATAACCAGTTTCAGGACCCAACCAGAACCCCTCAGTGTAAATTACCTTGAGAAATAATGAGATTTGGTTATATATAAAAGCAGGGTTTAAAGCCGAAAAATGATCAAATGTTACAAGCCATGCATGTCATACAAATGGAACAGATACAGGGTTACATTCACCGTCCAGCGGTGGGCCACACTGAGCTCATCTTATGGATGGAACCAAGTGAGGCAAAGATTGTAGCGCGAGTTTAGCTTTTTATTCTTCTCTGCAATCTGTACCCTCCCTAAAGGTAATCTAATCAGTTTCAATCTGTTTACATATGACTAGCAGCAGTCGCACATGAGCATGGTTAACGAGACAAAAATGAATGAACTCCAACTTTTCTATTAACTTCTATTACTAACAGTCATCACTGCACAGTGTCTGCAAAAGTATCTGCACTTTTACATTTTTTTTGTTATTGTATAGCCACAAAGTTCAACGTGGTTTGGAGATTTTATGTGATGGAGCAGCACACAGGAGAGAATAACTGACCTATTTTTCATAAACATTTACAAGCAGTCTGATGTGTATCTGCATTAATATCCCAGAGTCTACATTTTACTGCAGCAACGGTATTGTAATTGTGCTAACTTTTTTCACACTTGTGCTTTATAACGTAATTCTGCTTTAAACTTCTCCACTACTTTGTCCCTTACCTGTCTACTGAGATCATAGAGCTTCATTAAGTGCTGATTGTTCACTAATGGCAGCTGGATTTATAATAATTAATAAATTACACACATTATGTCTCTTTAAAAATCAGCTGATGTCACTGGATTTTATTTAGGGCTATAAAAGTAAAGAGGTTTTAACAACCAGGCACATCACAATTATTCTATTTTACATTTTGAAAGCCATAATTTTCCTTTCACTTTAAAATTCTGTGCTTCTGAAATTTGAGGTGGTAATGGGATAAATAATCAACATATTTAATTGTACTCTGTGTATAAATAGTTAAATTAAGCAGATTATTTTACTTTTTAGCTCACCCAGTCGAGGAGATTTCACAGCGGAAGGTGATCCGGCCTCTGAGGTTGGTTTTGTCTCTGGTTTAGCTTTGACTGTGGCGATTTGCTTCTTTGGATCAGATGTTTGACTCCCAACACCCTGAACTGCTAAAACAAACCAAGAAGGTTCAGGTTCAGGACCACAAACTCTCATTCTGCAGCTAGAGCTATAATTTCTCTTCCATTTCTTGCCATTTTTCTATTTTTTTTTTTTTTTACCTTTAGTCTTGTCATTTTTGACTGGAGATGATGAAGGCTCAGTGGATTTGGCAGGAGTTTCCTGCTCCAGGCGTTTACAGGTCTTTCTCAGAGAAGATCGAGGTGAAAATGGAGATGCAGTTTTACGGCCCGGGGCTGCAGAATGAAAATATTTACAATCCTAAAAACTTACATTTTAGGACCCACTGGTGGGTTTTGCAAACAACTGTTGGCTCACAGGTCAAAGATGAAGGAGGGCTTGAGTTAGTTACAGCTGTTTTTGTTTCGTCCTTTAAAGAGACGGCTGAAATCTTGAGTTCTGCTTCATCAGGAGAGCTGGGAAGTTTCTCTCCACACGATGGGCAGAATCTGAAATCAGGCTGTAGCTTCGTCCCACACTGTGGGCAAAAATGGAAAGGCATCCTGGAAGGGCAAACAGAGAGGTAATCAGTAAGCCAACTAAAGATTTATGCAGGAATTAACTTTACAGATAAAAAAATTTATTTTGTAAAATGTGGTTCCTCGCTGAATGAATATCAGACTCAAATCTTTTCATCTACATAAATGCTTTTCTCCTGATTTTTAAAAATTCAAATTATTTTTCAAGATAAAAGTTAGTTTCCCAATGAAAGCTTTGATGTCAAATTTGACAACAGGAATCTCAAACCAGGTTTTAGATTTATGTTTTAGGTACTTGGACATAATTCATGATACATCCTACAACTTCAATAATTTTTAAAATGACTAATTTGGTGCTAAAACAGTGCTGGATTTTCTCTAATCAGTCAAATTATACAGCATTTACAAACACCTTCACCAGTACTGAAGTTGTTCTTCAGCAAGCTGCAAGGAAGCCACACACTTATGTGAACATCAACATAATTCTGCCACTTCTTTTGGATTAGCTGAGTTTGTGTAACGTGGTTGAATTCCTGGCACTGCTGCAGCTTTTAAATTTAGTTCACAAGTTTTCAGTGAGGTTGAGCTTGGAGCCATTCCTGAAGCTTAATAAGAGCTTAATAAGATCATTCCTGAAGCTTAATAAGAGTTTTTAATAAGAGTATCTAGTCCCAGAAAACTTTTGATTTGCTTGTCCTGCTGTGTAGAGTATTCACCTATACAGAGGTGAATACTGGAACATCCACCTGTGTAGAGGTCTCAGCTCACTAGCTGCTGATTTGAGATGAAGTAAAAAAAAAACTTGAAAATCGCCTTCTGAAAAGGTGGCCACCACCAGCAGTCTTGTTTAGCTACCAAGACTGCTGGTAGCTTAACAGAGCCTCAGCATGCCTCTACCACCGTCATGCTTTACAGTTAATACTGAGTTCTTAGGACAGAAAGCCTCACCTTCACCCATCCAAACATATTCGTTGTGATTTTGGCCAAATATTGTAATATTTGTCTTGTCACAGCATCCAGAAGATCTGTGGCTTTTCCATAATCATTCAGGTAGCTGGAAAATCAAAAATACTCCTGAAAGTGTTCATTTTGAATCAGGAGTTTTCTTCTCAGCGTTGGTAACTTGGCTCACAGTAAGCACAGGCCCTGGTGTTCCAGGATCTCCCAGTTTGTGATCCAGCTGAGCCGCGATGATTTATGAAAATCCTGATGAATTTGTTTTCATTAAAGAGAACAGTTTGGGTCAAATGACTGAAACGTTGATACGTTTGGGTGTTCCGACAAGTAAACATTCAGGGGTTGCATCTGCATAACTGAGTCTGTAAAGGATAGTTTTAAATGTAGATTAGAGAAAATTGGGTTAAATTTAAACTTGTATGCCCAGACTTTTTAAAATCTTAGAAATTGTTTGCTATATCATCGGTGGACTTGGAAAACAAGTCCACCTTATTAGATTATATCCGTATTACAAAATGTAACAGTACTCACCGTTTAACTATATGATAAATAAACCAGGTACCACTTTACAGATATAAAACACACCAAAACCAAAATCTGTGTGTTTTTAGTTAATTTATTTCAAACTTATTCTATTTTTTTTTACCTTGTAACTCCAGCTAACATTCAGAAAGACATAAATAGCAGCAATAAATACGCCTGTAACTTAATCTCACTGCTGAGTTCTACTTCTAACACATTATAACTTCGTAAGATTGACTAAAACTGTCTCATAAATCTTGTATAAGCATTTTAGAGACATTTCAGATACCTTTTAAACACAGCTACTCACTCCACCGTTTTGTTTGGGTTCGCTTGGAGTTCTTCTTCTCGGTATTAAATAGGCAAGTCATATGCCGTCCCCTGCCGGGCTGTACTGGAGATACAGGCGGGCTTCAGCTGCAGCTCACATTGTTTAAACGGTTAAAACTCACAAAGTTCCCGCTCCGGTTGTATTATCTTCGGTTATCAATCCACAGTGGTTCATCTATTACCGCATAACGTTGTTCTGAAACTTGTGAATCAAATTAAAATCTTCTCAACAATACAAGTTTTGTATTTAAAATATAATACAAAACAGGGTCAATCTCAAACATGCAAACTTCCATATTAGAAACACTTTCAATTATAGATTACAGATATTTTTTCCATCATCATTGCTTTTCTCTATGCAGAAAGTGGTGAAAGTTGGTATTTGCCTATTTAAAAACATGTACTTAAAAACTGAAAAATGCTTGAAAATGTATCTTTCCTGTGAATAACTTATTTAGTTTTACAACCACTTTCATTAAGAACAGCATCACATCTGGGTTGCACATTGTCCAACTTCTGTAGTTCCTCTGCATTATTTTTGTTTTTCCTCAAATGTTCTCCTGGATTAAAATGGCCACTCCACAATTCATAAAATGTTGCATCCTTTCTTCCTTGTGTTCAAAGGCTATTATCTGAAGTGACTAAATAGTTTAAAGTAATATTCATGCATTATTTATTACATTGCAGCTAGTTCTATTCTCAATTAGGGACTTAAAGTGTAGAGTTTGCATGTTCTTCTCAAGCATGTGACCTATTCATGGACTGGTTTCTTAATTTTGTCTCATTACATTCAGGGTTTTTTTAACTTTTCCCCTGTCTTGAAACTGAGCACATTAAATAAAGAAATGAGTCATGATTTTACATAAATACAAATGTTTATTTCAGTCTTAATATACACATTTTAATATGAAGGCACATGTGACAGCATGATATATCCTAAAAAGATCAAACCCACTAATGGAGGAAAAACATTCAAATATTTAAATCTGTGTACAGAAAGGAGATTATATGATAGTCTAAAAACACCTTTAGACATACTAAATAAAGTGTAACAAATGTAAAGTGTGTGGGGAAACTATAAAAGACATCGTTCCAGTGTTTTAGGAGATTTATAGAACAGAAGCTCAACAAGCAGAAGGTCTTTAGAAATCATGCAGTGATTTTCTGACTGGCTCATTTATAAAACGTGCCAACAGAATAAGCTCAGCTTATCGGGTTTCAAGAAACAACCCAGAAAATACAGACTTCTTACAGAGATAAAATAGATTTTATTAGGAAAAACTTTGATTTGGCACGTGGCAGATACACTCTACCAGGACTATCTAGAATAATAAATTTCAGAAAAGCATCATGTCACCACCAAGAAAACAGCCACAACTAACCACTTATTTATATCCTATAACAACCATTTAATTGCATTTAATTTACTTCTTAAGCATTTTTATGTCCTCAGTTCTCCATTTTTGTTTTAAAGTGACAATGGACAACATACTTTTGTAATATATTGTGAAATAACAGGGGACATTAATTAAATATATTGTTTTTTGCTTAAAGGCTATAACCATCACCCAGATTCAAGTTTAATCTCAAACTAAATCTTGAATTTGTTATTTCAGATTAAATGCACAAATGAATTTACGTAGACCAAAAATGTTGGATTTGAAATCTTCAGCTGATGAATCCAAACAAACTTTCAAAATAAAGGCATAATGACATTATGTAGGAATAGTTTGAGGTACGGGCTTAATAAACCAATGTTTTCTAGAGAAGACCACTGATCTCCAAACTGAATCCTGGGTACAATACTTTTATTTTACTGCTCAATTGAATTTCAACGTTTTATATTATATTTCAACATAATTTGTCACAAATTTATGGACAGAACTGAATTAAATCAAATAAAGAGAGCCTATTAGCTAGAATTTTATGCAGAAAAAAAATGTTGGCAAAAATATTTCTTGAATTCTGGTTTCCTTTTATTAAATAACTTGTTTATCTTATCTAAATATTACAAAGTCGTTTTTCTGACTGTTGGCAAAACCTGCACTTGTATAAAAGTACAGACTAAATAATCATGTGAACTGTCCACCAAGCAAAAGCTGGAAGACAATAAGAGCTACATGTTCTCTGGCGGTGGCACTAGTGAGACTGCAGTGATCAACAAGGCACTCAGTGAAGCATCAGTGACACATAATCAGTGACCTGAAGTTCATTCATTGCATTTTTTCTCTGTACAGCAGTTGAGGTGTCCTGACAACATATCAGCACAAGTAACATACAGGCTCAGTGTTCTTTAAATATCTGAATCTAGGATCCGTATCTTTAACTTAATATGGAAACTGGAGATGTACAGTAGGAGCTATAAAGGAAAATAAATACTCCACACTCAATAATAAGGTTGATGTATTGAGAAAAAGGTACACTGACTACTGCTGACTCAGCACGTCAGTGACAGTGAACATGTAACACTCTGGATTGTGGGGAAAAGCGGACGGATAACGTTTTACTCGACAAGGTAATAAAACTCCCACTTTGTTTTACTTGGAAATCTTCTTTTTCTCCACCACCTGATTTATAATGAAACAAAGATGTGCAACAACATCAACAAAAACAAAAAATAATCCTTCTAACATGCACATTTGCCTCTATCAGACCCCTCAGAGAGATCCGGGTTGGTGGGTCCGTTGGGCCGCACGGTCCCGTCCGGGATCCAGGACTTGTCAACGCACCTTTCCATCCTCTTCATGATCAGATCCAGCAGAACGTCGACGGACTCGCTGACATTCTGCCCGCTTGCAGCACTGGTCTCAAAGTATGGGATTCTGTAGAGGAGCAATGGTTTTTACTAAAGTAATGCAATCATGCCATTTTGTTAATTAGCTAAATATCTTAAAAGAATCCAGGTTTAATGGTTATTATAAGGTCTACAGTCATTTGTCAGGTTTGTCAGAAATAAAATATAACTTTTTTTGTACATTTAAAACTTTTTATGAACAGGAAGACTGAACCAAAGGTTAAAGTATCATTTCATAGAGTTGTATGTGACAGACCAACAGAATAGAGCATAGTTGTTGTGAAATAGATGCATCAGAAATGCATTGCATGCATGTTTATTCCCCCGCTGTGACTCAATACTTTGTGACTTCCTTGTTAAAAAAATATTCCCACGGCCAGGCCTGTTGCAATAAATCAATTAATCCCATGATAACTTAAAATGAGCTCAATAATTTCCACTTCCATGATTTATTGCTTCTCTTTCTACCAAAACCTAGATGAGAAAAGTCTTCAGTCTGGTGCTTTTATCTCAACTTGCACTTTTTTTTTAAGTATGGTTTTGTTTACAGAGTCGTCATAATACATTTTATTTGTTGTTTTTTTATTTATCATGTCTTCCTGTTCCAGAGTTAAATGTTTAGTAGAATTTAAAGTTTATTAATTTTTGAGAATGTGTTCTTGCATTATTATGCCATTACAGTTATATTACTTGAAAATGGTCTCAAAACAACAATATTGTTGTTCATCGCAATAAGTTCTGGGACAATTTATGGTCCAGCAACATTTGTTATTGTGACAGATCTACCACAGCATTGCCTCCAGCACAAACAATAAGCATCCAGCAAGTGGTTTCTGGATGGTAAGTCAATAACAAAACACTTGTCTCTTCTGCCAGCCATTATGAAGCGCATAGAGAATAGAGCCAACCAAATGTTCTTGAGTTCCGTTGCGTTGCTAGGTAACGCGGCTGGGAGTGGCTGGGATTGGCCGGGGTTGCTAGGTAACGGTGAAGTACCCGTTGAATGTGACTTGACAGTTAGGAGGTTTTTGAAACGGCTCATTTTCCAGACACCAAAAAACAACTTACTACAAAAAACACCTGGGTGTTTTTTGGAAAATGTGAATTTTGCATAAAACGCCTGTGGTGCTTTTGAATAACTTTTATTTTACTGACGTAAAAGTCAGAGAAAAATCTCGGGATTCCAGAAATTCTAAATGTTTTCCTAAAATGTCGTCACTGGGAACTACTTTTAGTCTTAGGATTCGTTGTCAATACATCCCGATCTTTTGGGTGAGCTCAACCTGTTGTGTGACCTTAGTGATGCCATTTGTTCATTAGTGTCAACAAACGTCTGAGGCTTTCACAGAACAGCTGTGTTTATAATGAGGTTAAATTACTCCCACGTGGAATCTGTTCACTGATTAGGAGACCTCTGATGACAACTGGCTACACTCCCATTTTATAGGGGTATCAGAATAAAGAGGACCAAATTAAAACGCACGGCAGTTATCAGATGTTTTATTAGCAAAAAATTATCACTAAAAACCTTGTATTTAGGTCTGTCATGGTAAATTTTGATGAACAATAAATTGTCCCAGTAATTACTGCAATTGTTTTGAGACTATAGTGGCAGATTAATGTAAATCACCCTTTTAAAAACCAATCATTTAATTTTGTAAAGAACACTTTACATTGGAAGATATTTTAAAAATCCAAAATAAAACATGACAACAAAATACAACTGTGGGGAAAAAAAATTACCACCATAACCATGAAAAAAATTAACTATGAAGTCTCTGTAAACAAATTTGCCCTTAAAAAAATAACAGAATGAAAATGATTGAGTTCTTTATAATTTATCGTGCAGTTAATTAGTTATTGCAACAGGCCTACATGTATTATTCAAGACATAAATCCCAATGAAATATATTGAAGTTTCCGGTTGCTAAGTGCAAACAAGTAAAAAAAATAAACTAAAAAAAAAACAACTAAACAGAGCATAAAACCTTTTCAGGGAAATGGTAATGGGATTTTTAAATTAGCATTTGTAAATCAAATTATAATTATGTATAATCAAGGAGCATTTAGGCTTCTTTAAGCATTTTTAAATGTCAACAAAGGTCTGCAACTATCACTTATTTAACAGTCAAACTTAAAAGTTTTTCCCTTTAAGTAAAGATTGTATCAAAGTTAATTATCCGTTTACTCAAAACACCTGAGTTTGTGGTAATTTCATGTAATTTATGAACTGCTGCTCGGTGAACTTCAGTAAAGGTGTGTTTAATGGCGTGAGACCAGGATATCTTACACATGTAAGCAAATATTTGCTTTTCGAGGAGGACCAGCTGCGTCTCTCAGTCTGCAGAGCAGAGTTGGGTCAACAACGCAGCCACTGCCTTCTTGACAAACTTTTGAGGGAGAGGTTTGTGCATAGATGGATCAGAAACCAGGAGGACGTACCCGTACTTCTCAGCCAGTTCCCGGGCCTGGACTTGGGTCACGGCTGTCTGGTCACTCAGGTCACATTTGTTGCCACACAGAACCACATCTGGATTTTCACAGTATGCATGCATCTGTAGCTGACCTGTGGGAAACATCCAGCTGGGAGTCACTTCAAAGCTTTAACAAGAGCAATGCATTATATTCAATGCACTGGAACTGTAGGAGCTGCAGAAGCTCATCATAGAGTTTATGTTATTACTGTCCGTTCACCCAGATAAGTCGGTTATAATAATGTTACTAAATGTAAATGTGTACTGATTATGCCTCAGTAGCATTCAACTGGACCCTTCAGGACTCACTCATCCAGTTTCTGACGTTCAGGAAACTTTGTTCATTCGTGAGATCAAACAGGAGCAGGAAACCCATCGCATCCCGGAAAAAAGCCGTCGTCAAACTTCGGAACCTGAAGAAACCATCGATGGAAGTAGATAATGTCAGTGTGGATTAAATTCAGAAACAGGAGCCATAAGATGACTGATGTACCTCTCTTGTCCTGCTGTGTCCCACAGCTGCAGGTGGATCTTCTGTTTTCTGCCTGTTGTCCCATCTGGACCTGTTGAATTGTAGATCTGATGGAAGCAAGAGACACACCAGGTCAAACATTTCATTCAATGCATCATAAACCTGTAGAAGGAAACTCCAAAACCCGAATGAAGCGTAATAGATTGGTAAAAAAAATTCAATAGAATAAATCTGCCACAGATTATTGATGGCAACCAGAAAAATGTACCAAAAGTTTAGCTGTGTACTGCGAAAGTATCTGATTTTTTTGGATCTGTTTCTACTAACTTCGCAAATCTGGAAAGGGAAATTTCTGTCATTTTCCTTTGCAACACAACTTGAGCTCAGTAAGGTTGGATGGAACCTTGACGCCATAATTTTTTTATTTGCTCATTTTGCAGATTTTTAATTTAACTACGTAAGCGTTTAAACAATTTTAGACATATAAAAAAATAAATGAATTTTTTGAATATTAAAAAACATTTTATTGACTAAAATGCAACAAAATAACATTCCTGTAGTGAGTGCTTGGTCATTTGTAGCAAAGGATTCATCTGCAGCTAAAACGTACTTCTCAAATCAACACGAGAAGCTCAGGCCTTTCTGCTTGACTTAATACAGTGTAGGTTTGATTTGTTGGTTTATTTTTTATACTGATAAATAATTGGATAAAAAACAAAAGGTGCTCAATATGAGTTTTCCTTTACAGAATTTGAACAAAGTGAAGCTAAAACTTAGACACTTAATTTGTTTTCGGTAAAACATATTTACACACAAAGGTTTCATTTAATCATCTTAAATGCAAATCATATTTTTTTTTAACAGTTTTGGGTTAATTACTGCTCTAACTGTGTTGTTCTTTCAGCAAATTGTCTTTTTCCCCCTGAGTCTGAATCCTCAAATTAACAATTAATCAATAATCATAAATCATTAGGATTAATCATGTCAACCCTAACAACTACTAAGATCGATTTAGTCTGATCAAAAAGCCAATTCTTGCTTTTCAAATAAATATATGCAGATAAAACCGGATCTCCTTCAAAAGTTTTAGGCAAGCACCTCTAAAGGAAGACTACTGTAAACAAGAATCAGACTCAGCTGTTTGCCAATGGTTTGAAGTGTTTAATCTTCAGAAGGGCGTTGCCTGCTGTTAATTATACTTCATATTTCAGTAGCGACATCGTTTGTAAGTGCTAAACAAGTTTTGCATAATATAATAGGAATACATTTAAGCAAACCAGGCAGTTATGTAGAAATGCTGGTGTGGAGCCCAAAATCTGAATAATGGTATAAATCTTCACATTGGTTGTGATGAAAATCATGATTTCTTACCACTCTTCGTTCTCTGAAGTCTATCCCCACAGTAGTGATGAACTTGTTGTTGAACTTGCCATCTGTGTATTGGTACAGAAAGCTGGTCTTTCCCACACCAGAGTCACCCAGCGCTAGGAACTTGATGAGGTAATCATACTCCCCATCAGACATGGTGAGTCCGTAATTTCTGAAACATGAAAAAGGAGCTCAACCAAAGTGTAAAAACACTGAATATAGCAGTGGTAGTGCTGATGTGGCTTAAAGTAGAGTTTTTTCATACCAGACCTGATTTCAATCTTTTTTTTTTTTTTGCTCACTTTCTTTTCTAAAAAAAAGAAACCAAATAAAATATTTTCAAAAAGTGTTTTTTAATTCACTCAACCCTTCTGTTTTTGTACAACAAATTATCAGGGCGAGAATATACCAATAATAATATTAACAGAAAAGACTAAATTTTACCAGAAAAATCTCCAAAATGTATATCAAAGTTTGCTCAACATTCCTCATTTGAATTTTTTATTTTTCATGCTCTCATAAAATGATGACTTTATTCTAAACCCCCCCCCAAAAAAACAACAACAAACAATCTGAGCCTGGCTCTCATATTCCATCATACAATGGACCAAAATTCAAAGTCCAAATAAACAGAATCTTGTGAATCATAATTTCTCAGATATTACAATAAATTGGGTATTATATTGGAATCAGAATAATTATAATTAGTCTGACATTATATTGGCAGAAATATTCACTCCTTTAAATCCAAAGGATTTAATATGAAGTGGGTTCACCCTTTCCAGTTATACCAGCTCTGGTAGAAAGGCTCTCCACAGGGCTTAGGGAATATCTGAGCATTCTTCAAGAAGAGCATATGTAAGATCACACACTGATGTATGAGAAGTGGAGCACAGTCAAGACGGAAAAGGAAAGGATCATCCTGAAACTATTACCACAAAGTTGGGGGCATGAAATTGTCTAAATATCTCAGTTTAGCGCAGCAGTAAGAGTTCCTTTCAATGCAACCAAAGAGCCAAGCCCACAACATAATCCTCCCTCCACCAAACTTTACACAATGCAGGCGCTCTCCTCCTGCTAACGGCCAAACCCAGATTAGTTTTGGATGATTCATCTTTCCAGAGACACATCTCCACCGCCCTACAGTCCAACAGTACGTTGCTCAACTCCACTGCAGCCGTTGCTTTGCATACGCATGAAAATCTAAGGTTTACATGTGACTGAATGTTGGTGGAAACCCAAACCAAGACGTTTTCTTTCTACTAACCATTCCTGAAGGCAACATAAAGCTTCCCACCATGTTGCTACCAAATATTCTACAATAAATCTTTGGTGTTATTATTACAAAGTGAAAGAAACGTATGACTTGACTTATGATGCAGGTGGAGTCCAGGGCTACAACTAATGATTACTTTAATAATCGATTATTTTGATTATTCTGACTATTAATCTGACTTTTTAAAAGTGGCACATTCTGCAGATTTTTTATTCGACCACTTAAGACTTTTTATACAATATTAGAAAAACGTTACAAGATGAAATTAAAAAACTAAAATTCCTTTTTTTTTTTTTTTTAAATCAGAAAATAAATATTTTATTGACTAAATGCAATAACAGCATTTCTTTAGTGTATGTTTGATTATTTGTAGCAAAGGAACAAAAAATTAATAAAATACTTCCAACACCAGCATGTAAAAAGCTGAAAGCTGTTGAGTTCAGGGTACAACATATTTACAGAAAAATAAGTTCTTTTTTTATTGTAAATGCAAAATGTATATATTTTTTGAGCAGTTTTGGCTTAGTTACTACTCTAACGGTGCTGTTCCTTCAATAAATTGCCTTTTTTTAGTATGTGTGCCCCAAATACTTCTTGCAATAAAGTTTATGTAACTTACTAAGTTTTGAAAGGACACTACCACTCTATAAGTTCACCCTTTTATAGTAACAACTGGTTGCAAAAGAGAGCAAATTTATAAGAAATAAGATTACAAGAATAGGTAGCCTATAATGCCACAGTGAGTACCAGTATGCTGTCACCAGTAAAACAAATGCCCCTCTGTCTTTTATTCAAATAAATGGAGCAAACATTACCTTTACTGACCACTTCCTGGATTTTAAAACAAACTCTTCAACAATATAGTTCATACCATCAAGTTATAATTTCTACCTGAAATGTGATACTTTTTTCCTTCAGAGAATGAAAAGCAAAAACAATCATCACTTGCTGCCAATACCAAGAAGATGAAGCTGTTTTTGGCTGTAAACAAACCTGAAATGAGCAAAATTAAGACTGAATGCAGACCTGTGTTCATATCTGCATGGAAACTCCCTTAACTCCCCCAGACCATCGAAATGTAAGAGTCACTTCTTTTACATCTGAAAATGAAACTGCCAGGGTCATCCACAAACGATTCAACTCAATTACAATAAAGATCTGTTTTAATTCATGGATATTTTACTGCCCTAAGTTCATATTGAAACCTGTGAAGCCCTACTTATGACCCAAAATTACAAAAAAAAAGGCTGAATTTCAACTATTTTAACATTGTAATAAAAGGTCTACTTTTTAGTGCTTAGAATAAACACAAATAATTGACTTGTAAAAGTTATTTTAGAACTTAAAATAGAGACTAACATTCATACTTGAAGAAAGAAGATATTTGGGTTGAGTTCAATCCTGAAATTAAGAAATCATATTTAAAATTTCTGATTAAATCAAGGCCTTGCATGGGCTAATTAGGCATGTTCTCAGATGTAAAGTCAATTTAATTTTGTATATGAAAAAAGAAAAATAAATTAACAGACTGGTTAAAAATAATGTTACTCATCTTCATGTAACAACCAAATCCAGCTTTGTTGGACCAAAACATTACCAATTTATGCCAGTATTTTATCTAGAAGTACACAAATAATGCATCACAACAGTAGGATTTAGTAAAACGGCAAGAAACAATACAACTTCTAGCATGCCGCAACATCTAAAGTCCTTTAAGTGAAAGTGTTTATTCTACAAAGTTGATCAAAGCAGCACTGATCCAATTAGAAAAGCTTCAGACATTCAACAGAAGGAAGTTAGTCAGTTTTCCTAACAACAATAAAAAACACGTCGTGTTCTGCTGAGTAGAAATGAAGCACAATCTGATGTTGAAAATTGAATTCTGTGTCACATTTCCTGCAATTCAACTCGCCTCCCTTCACCCAAGTTGTGAAATTGAACAGCGTTACAACAGGATTCGGTGAAAATCCCTTTTGCATATTGCTTTACTTTTGGGTTGCAAAATGTTATGAAAACATTGAAACAGACAGGAAACACAGTTAATTATTGCAGTAACAAAACGAAGCGATTAATGCAATGTTTCCTTGCTCATCTCTAAATCGCGTGTGGGCTTCAAGGCTCATAGATTTTAATCAGCATGCAGACTGAAAACACATCATGTGTTACAGTTAGCCACTTACTGCAGACCAGAACACCGTGCACCAAGTAAAATCAAGCATGCATACAACTTAGATAAACATTTGGTTATTGATGACAATAGAAAATATTTGCCACAGCACATACAGACCTACGTCATGGGCAGAAAGCAAAATCTTTTCACTTATGGTGCGTAAATTTATGTAATTTGAAAACAGCAAATTCATCTCCACTCTAAAAAAAACTAATTTCTTCCAGGCACATAGTTCCATTTTACAGCGTAATCAAGTTGAGTTGTTATAAAAATGCTATGTATATCAAATATGACATAATAAATTTTGCTTCCTAATTTAATGCCTTGAAATTGGGCCCGTCTCTTTAAAAACTCCTGCTCTTTCTGAAACTCCACCTTTAGGAAGTCATCACAAAATGGCTCGATTAACCCTTTAAACAGTAGTTTCACTGAGAAGTAGCTCGTATTATGAGCTCAGTAGATGTGCAGTTCCACCAGGTGTTTGCCAATTGCTGCTGGCTAGTCTGAAGGGGCTGAGAGGGAGAGGGCTGCTCTGTGAGAGACAGAAGCTCCTCTGAGGAGGAGCTTCACCAAGAAAAGAGGAGATACATATTTGGTCCCTCCAGGCGTTTTGCAGAGCTGAATGGTTGCCATGGAGATTAAAGGATTTCTCAAACATGCATGAAAGAATCAAAGTAACACTACAGGTATGTTTTTGATGAGAGTAACATTAAATCATGATGTAAAGCTCAGAAAAGTTGCCGCTTTAATATGAAATCCTGGGAGAAAAACAAAAATACTAATGTTGGGATTTGTGAGCCTCTATTTTATCACTTTTACTTTCTGTCTTGGTCTTCTAGCTGCTGGAAAATTTACCAAATTTAGGCTGAACTACTGAAAGAAATTGCTCTCGATGTTTTACACTGATCTATGGCAACCTTCTTGGTAAGGTCTCATTAATGCCACTCCTTTAAAACAAGGCATATTATTAGGATGCTTCACTCCATTACTTCATAAGTATTCTTCCTATCTGGCCTTAATGCAGTAAAAACTCTGTCAGTAAAAATCAATTTTCAAAGCATTTCAATGTCCAAATTTTATAAACATTCTGGCCAGTAAAAAACCCACTTCATTTCAGCTACTGGGTGCAAGATTTCCATTAGCAACACTTCACTAATTACTGGTGAAAAAGTTTTAAAAAAAGGCAAAGATGTGTCATATGATCAGTTAGTTGACAGGATTTCAGACAAGCCTTGCATTCTTTCCCTGCATGCACCACTGAGCCTTTCATCTGAACCCATTTAAGCTGATTAGAGGCTGGTTTAAAATCTACAGTCATGGTAAATGTGGTGAACTGTAAATGGGTGCAAGAAAACACAGATTTGACCAAAAATGGTGAGTTTACAGTCCAATGTCTAACTGCATGAACTAAAGTCTTGTTTTGACTCACATAGGCAAGATGTTCAGGGTAAACTTTTATTTACACCTTGCAGAGATTTCTGAGCTTCTAGATGTGACTCAAGCAGAATCAGCTGGCAGAACAAATCTTGAAAATTTTAGTTAATGTTTTGTGCTTATACCTAAATTTGTAACTTTTTCCTACAGATTAAATATGAATGAAGATGTTAGAATTGCAATCAAAACATAAAACTAGCTTCTATTTTTTAACTCCCTTAATTTTACTTTAACAGAAGCCCATTAAATGGAAAATGTCAATATTAGATTTATTTTAATAACTGCATTAAACCTTCTTTGGAATACAGAACACAGTTTAAAATTAGATCTCAATTTTAAGATAAGATCTAAACTGTAGCACTGCCACAGCTTAAAGCCGCCATTGCTGTGGGTCAGAAAGACAAATAGACAAGCTCTAATGTCACATGAACAAGAATACAATATTTAAATATTAACCTATTTAGTAAGCTACAGTTTTAGTTATAAGGAAGTTGATAAACTGAAGGCTTCATTTGTGAGTTTTTGCAAACTTTCCTCTCCTTTGACTGCTGCAACTTTGCCACATTTACCCCAAATTATACCTTTAAACTCCTCATATTTGTTTATGGTTAAAGTTTTTTTCTTTTAGTGAAAAAGAAGGTGGCTCTAGATCCATCAATTTAGCAATAAATATCTGGTAACCAGGAAAGTTGATTTCAAGTTTAAAGTCTGCACAAATTGTAAAAGAAGAAAAATTGATTGCATAAAAATGTTAAAGGTATTTGTACCTGTTAAATAGTAAATTAGGTTTGATGTCTAGTCTGCTTTTTATAGAAACAAAGGTGATCAGTTTTTCTGCTTTAGGTCAGCTAGAAATACCCCAGATTATTTCAATTTGTAAATGCCAGAATAATAAAAACATTTTAATTGTTTTTAATCATTTCTACTAATTCTGACATGTACACTTTTGGTAGAAACCCTATAAACTACCTGACTACAGATGTTCTTCCAGAGCTTCTATAGTTTGCTGTAATTTTGACCAATTCCTTCTGACAGTTCTGCTGCATATTCTTTGATTGATGCTGATTGTACTTGTAAATGGCAATTTTTGCTTTTTTATGTTCCTTTTAAAGTAATAGCTTCTTCCTGTCCGAGTGGCCTTCAGTCCATGAGGAAACAGCCACCATCTGGGGGTTGATCTTCATATTCCCAACCAAAACATTAAACAAAATTAAATATTTACAGGCTAAGTAATATAAGGACTATGTCAACTTATGAATCTGAAAAAAGTAATAAATTCTTTAAAAGGTGTCTCATTAATTTGGTATTCAGAACTGACCAAAAATAGATCAATAATACCCTAATTTTATGTCACACAGGAAAAAAAACCCATGTAAACATCGGATTTTAACTGAAAATCATTACCATATTTTCCACACTATAAGTCTTGCATTAAGACTTTATCCCTATAGTTTTGCTGGCCCTGAACTTGTAGCTAGGAGCAACCTATGGAGGGTATTTTTTTGCAATAAATATTAATTCATTCTGACGGAAATGAACCAAGGTTTAAACATTACCATCTGCAGCCCTGAGGAAAACTAATCACCAGCTGAAAGCTAGATGGCCAGAGCTGGAGGAACGAGTCCACAGTTGGATACATAAAGAAGGTGCTGCTAATGTTTTGACAATTTGTGCTACCTCATCAGATTTTCCTTCTGTAGTGCATCTAGATAGCTATATGTGTTGGTGCTACCTTTTGAAACAGCTGGAACAGCTGTTGAGGCTTATGAACGGTGTAGATGCCAAGGAGACGAATACATAAATCACTCATGATTTTTCTTGGTGTTACCGCAACTACCTTTCTATCACCCCAGATTTACTGCATGCGTCTCCGCTTCGCCCCGCTGCGCACTTCGCCAGCAGACCCTTTCCAGACCACCCTGATGGTACTCCAGAGCCTTTATTCCTCCTCATCTTGTATTTTGTTGATTAAAGTGACTTGTACTCCATGAAATACAGTATATATAAAGAGCCTATATATTGTTTGTTTATTTCTAAAGGAACCATGCACATCACATAATATGCCAGAGTTAGTCACAGAGGCTAGTTTTCATCTGTAGTCCCTTTGCATGAACGCAATACATCAAGTTGGAGCTCTGGTACTGGAGTGTGGTAAGGCAAAAAGAGCTTTTCCTGTTTTAACAAATTAAAATCTAGTAAATTTGAAAATCGTGTCGTTTAAACAGAATAGCCACAACCTACTTATAGGCAACCTTAGTTGAACCCCTGAAAATAAACTCATACCGGTATTTAATTTCAGCAAAAACAGGTCACAGAAATACAAAACCACAATGCTGGAAGTACAGGTTGCGTCAGCATATTTCTGAAGATTATATCTGCCTAATCAGACATTTCCTTACAGAGTAGAAGCACAGTTCTAACATGTCTTAATCTTGCCCAAGCTAATGAGCTGAACAGGGAAGTATAAGTCAGAGTGTGTCGTGTGTGTGTGGCATTTCTAACACACCAAGTCTTTTGCAGAACCATTTCTAATTCACCTCGATACTCCCAGGTCCTACCACAGTTGTGTAAAGGAAGCCAGAACATCATCTTCCGTTGTGTTGAGCAAGAGAGCAAAGCACTTTCAACAATTTTAGATAAGGTTTCTCTGCTGTTATTCAAAAGCTCTCCTGTCTCCATCAGACTGGAAACTCTCCAAATAAGCAACATGATACTAGTTTCATGACAAACGGGTGGAAATGTCCTACACTTTAAGTCCTGATTTGAAGTAAGTGCCTGCAGCCTTCGTACAAGCCTAATATATTAACTTTACAAAACAGGCTTTAATTGCTCAGAAAGCGTGGGAGTTAATCTAACTTGGAAGCAAAAAGAAATAAGATTAAGACAGTCTCATGTTTCACAAAACCTTTTAAACAGACAACAAGTGAGTCCCTGTTTCACCAGAAGACCAGACCTCCCTAGAAAAGGCCAGAGAGGGCATTTAAATA
Organism: Alfaro cultratus; assembly: GCA_903066825.1. Classification (NCBI taxonomy): domain Eukaryota; kingdom Metazoa; phylum Chordata; class Actinopteri; order Cyprinodontiformes; family Poeciliidae; genus Alfaro; species Alfaro cultratus. Next base: position 1,938 of record CAEFZX010000870.1, on the reverse strand, counting down.
GCAACACAGAATAAACTCTGGTGCCTTCTTTAAATTATTTTAAGCAACAGAAGTTACTTGAAACAACAGACTCAACAGTTTTAAATAAAGCACATATCTTGAAAGTCTGAGCTGAGCTTAATGCACTTTTATCTCTTTCAGTGGGAGCGATCCTTGTGGCTGTTTCTGCCAGCCAGAAAAGCTTTAATCATTTGTCAAGGATAAAGTGGAGGACCCACCCTGGGCAGCGGTCCAAAGCAGTGGAGGCAGTGGGGATAGGGGGGGAAAAATCCAGATATGCAAATAAATACTTCTGAGTAACTTATGGACCTACAAAGAAAGAAGAACCAAAATGAACCAAACAGTATCTTGAATCAGCAGATGTGCATCTTTATAAAAGTTGCTGCCACATTGCAGCACCATGTGAGGACTTAGCAGCAGCAGGTTGTAAGACGCATTTCAAACCGATTTCCACGCGAAGTCACCATCATCCCCAATCAATTAACTTAAAGAAACAGAAAACCTAATGATCCTCAGCTGGTCCTCATGTGGCTGCAACTGAGGGGTCACTTGACCTCATTTACATGAAATAATCCCCTTTCCTCCCAACTTTGACCTGCACTCTGGATTAAAATGTCAACTTTCCAATTAATAGAGTCAGGAATATATCTAATAATAATAACTGAATAAGTGAGGAACTTTACCTCGTCTTGTTAGTGTCGGTTATAGCGAACAGCTCTGAGACAGAGCAGGTGGAAAACGCTCCTCAAAGCCAGGAGTGAATTAAACATGACTTTTTAACGCTCCCATGAAGCAAACACCAAGCAGGGTAAAGTTTTAAGTTTTCTTGCTAACTCCTGACAGATGCTACCAGCCAGCCTGGCTCTTACGGCTGACATTTCCTGAAAGCGGAGTTACTCACCAGCCCCGGGGCGTAGCTGCTGCTCGCTGCCTCCTTCTCTGTAGAAAGAAACTCCCTGAAGTAACCCGAGAATACTTTAGATTGGTGTGTTAAAGCAGCGCTTTAGTTTGTACATGGGAACAGCCTCATTGACTCTGAGCACCACCTTAACTTTCCGAGCTGTGCGCCGTCAGCCCCCCCCGGTGAGAAACAGCTCCTCCCCGCGGAGCTCGCGGTGGCTAACCGACGACTAACGGCCGTTAGCTCACCGACAGCAGGGTCCACTGGGCTCCAGGGGGGGATATTTCACCAAACCGAGGCAACAATCAAAACAGGATTGTGCGTTTATCCTGATTTAACCCATCATTAATCCAGTTTCACAAAAGCAGCTCCCAGGGCCGGCCCAAACTTGTTCAGGGCCCTCAAGCAGAACTTGATTTGGGGCCCTTCAAGCTAGAGTTGTCGTCTTCTCTCAGGGAAAATAGCAACTGCAGGTAATTTTAATGGATACTGTAGAGGAGAAAAAATGTAAAAAAAAAAAAACAACCAAAAAAACAAAAAGATGCTTAAGCACATAACTTTACTTACATCCATAGTTGTTTCTTTTAGAAATTTTCTCTTTTTTGAAGGATTATTTGACTCTACTGGCCTTTATTTGACAGTAAAAGTGGGTTATGAGAGAGGGGAGAAGACATTCAGCAAAGGTCTAACCTGGAGTATGCATTTTGTTTTTTAACAAATGCATACTGTATCTAATACAGTATGCTTGTATCCGCATACTCGCGGATACAAGCGGCCAAAATGGGTTTTCGCTGTAGGGTGGCTGGGCTCTCCCTTAGAAATAGGGTGAGAAGCTCAGTCATCCGGGAGGGACTCAGAGTAGAGCCGCTGCTCCTTCACGTCGAGAGGAGCCAGTTGAGGTGGCTCAGGCATCTGGTTAGGATGCCTCCTGGACGCCTCCCTGGTGAGGTGTTCCGGGCTCGTCCCACCGGGAGGAGACCCCGGGGAAGACCCAGGACACGCTGGAGGGACTATGTCTCTCGGCTGGCCTGGGAACG
>CAEFZX010000869.1:0-10773 GCA_903066825.1 Alfaro cultratus | reverse complement strand
CAACACCCATCCCCCGCAGCTTCTCACCCAATAGCAGAGGCTGGATGGTGTTGAAGGCACTGGAGAAATCAAAGAATGTGATTCTCACAGTGTGTCCTCCACCATCCAGGTGTGAAAGGGCTCGTTGCAGCAGGAAGACGACTGCATCGTCAAAAATAAAAATAAATGTAAAGACCTTCTGTGGGTTTTTCTTTTCTTCATGTTCTCACGTTCTGTTGGGTTTTCTCTGTGGAGGAAATGCCTTTTGCACCCACTGATCTGTGTTCTGTGAGGAAACGTGCACAGAGCAGGGATTTCAGCCTTTTTAAACGTTTTTCATTTTCTGGGTGAGATTTGAGGAAGTTTCTTAGAGAGAAGCAGTTTTCTAAGTTAGCATTGCTGCATTATACTGCTGCGATTCTGAGGATGTGGTTAGAATGGATTCAATAGATCAAGTTGCTTAGAGAGGGTTTTTTCACAGAAGTGAATGATGATGTTAGGAACATATTGTTTCATGTCTGAAGGATTCTGATTTTATTGTATTATTACACCATTCAATAAAAGGAGAAGACATGTATGGGTTATACACTGTTCTTGTGTTCAGACTTGTGTTGTTCTGTTTGGAGGAATTTAAATTTAAAGGCATTTTATGTTATAGAGCAAACTCCTTCTCTTTCTGGACCAAATCAAGATCATAAATGCTCTTAAAGGGCCGGTTGAGCCAGAGCACATTGACAAAACCCACAAACTGCTAGAATGAAAAAGAGCTGCCTCTGCATTTGATAAGTATGTCTTTCAATTAAATAATACGGATCAGTCCCTCCAGGGTTTGGTGATTTATTTTTATTAAAAAAAAAAAAATTATTCTCACAAAAACAAAGATTTTGTGGTGTTAATTTAAAAATCCTGGCAAGGACTTTTGTAATATTTGTGCTTTTTTAAAATGTGGCTTTTTGTTACTTGCCATATCGATCACATCTCCACCTGCACAGGACTTTGACCAAACTTAGCAGAAAATTCGCAATAAACTCACAATTATGTGTTAACGCAAATAAATAAATAAATAAAAATAAAAATACGGGGCTCTGGTGTAAATTTTCATGATTCAGGAATCATAAAGAACTGGAGGGACAGACTGATGTAATTTAGCAGTAAACTGGTAAAAACTACTTTGATTTTATTAATATTTAAACACAAAAGTCTGTCAGGTTATCCTGCAAGCGCATCAAAGTCTGTGAGTCGTTATGTGCATGTGTTTTTTTTCCTTTCTTTCTTTTTAATAATTTTGAGAATTTTTAAAAAAAAAAGATACTTCTTTCATTGTGGGATAATGGTGTAAAAGTTTGAGGTCAAAATGTATTACATTAAGTTTAGAGAAAGAATATTTCAAAATCTTAAAAAGCGAAGCCTTGTGTGTACTTTAAAATGTACATCATCATCATGCACTATTTTTAATAAAGTGGCATTCCTCATAATTAAACACGTTTCAGTCCATTATGTACTGGAATCTACGCGTCAGTCTTGGGAATACAAGTTAAGAACAACAAAATCAGTGTTTTCATATTATATGTAGGAGTTAATCGTAACATATTCAATTATGTTTTCAGTGTTTGTGGAACGATGGGAGTCTCAGCAGCTCCTCAGGGAGTTTGGGCCTCTGCAATGTGAATATCTAGATAAACCCAACATGTTGACAGTTACAGACATGATCCGTCATGAAGAGAAACCACAAAAAGATGTTTCCTGACATATGAATCCAAAGTGCAGTGGAAGGAAGAAAGGTTTATTTCACCATCAATTTTCCTTCCCTTGTTCAAAATCTCAAGTTCTACATCTCACAAATTAAACTATGACATCAAAAGCTCAGTATTTCTTGCCAGTCATCTCAGAACGTTAAACTCATATATAGAATCACCACACAAAGAGTGAAATGTTCTTGTTTCCTGTAATTTTGCACACACTTTTCAGAAGCCACTTGTAGAAAGAAAAAAAAAAAAGTTCGTTTTTGCACAATCTAATGCAATATTCTATTTTTCTGAGACATGCATGTTTTTGGTCACCTGTAATCCATAACCATTAAAAAATTATTGTTTCACTTTCTGAAACAATATTATACTTATTACACTTTCACACAACATTCAGATTTTTTAATAGCACATTTCCTTTAGACTTGCTTGTTTTTTTTGGTTTTTTTTCATCAGTTGTCATGGTTATTTTTGATTCCAATTTATTTGAAGCACATCGAGTTTACAGTTGTTTTGTAGAAGGTTCTCAATGAATAAAAGTGTCTTGACAAGTAGCTCAGTCATGTAAGTACATTAGCACCACCTGCTGGTGTAGTGAGAAACTCAGCTTGTTTTCTAGACAAAAAGAGAAGTATTCATGTTCCTAAAATTCATTTACACACTGTGCACAAAAAATCCCCAGGCCTTTCTCAGTGAAACCCGCTAGGAGTTTAAAGGTTTATTAACCGAAGATTAACAGAAAACTGGCTTAAAAGTGTAAAGTTAACAGACTTTACAGTATAAAAGCAACAAGACGGCACCACCAGAACAGAAAGCATTCAAACAGCTGGACCGGACACAGAGCTGCAGTAGAACTGACCGGATCACACAGTCCAACTAGACTGGACTGACGAATAGGGCAGACATCATTTATCCAGAATGCATTGCATTGTGAACAACGTGACGACGTTCATGTGACAATATTTTATTAAAATGTACAAAAACTAAACAACCATTATTATTATTAGTATTATTTTTGACATATTGCTCAAATAAAGTCTATTGTTACAACTAATCATGGATCCCTTTAAAAATACAAATTGCTGCAGGCAACTAAAAATGGAAAATGTCAGGCACAACACAAAGTATTGGCTTTTAGAAGACAAGTTCTCTGCATTCTATGTAGTGAATGAAGCATATTTCCAAAAGCACTTTGGTTCACCCAAAACTGCTTTAAATTAATTTACTGAACTTGCCTACAGCAAATGTTTTTAAAACACCCTGTTTTCTTGCTGAAAATGACCAAGTTCTCTTTCTTTAATCATGGAGGTAGTAGGGCTGGGTGCTGATGGAAGACATTTGACCTGCTCTGATTGGACAAAACTGAGGTGAGTGAAATTGTATCTTTCGCCTCAGGTGACAATAGAGTTTATTTCAAATTCAGAATATTGCATTGAGCTCCTCACTCTTCTTCTGTTCGTCACTGAACCTCCTCATCCTGTAGCATGCAGGGTTCTTCACTGTTCTACATAGAAAAAAGATTTCTTAGCAGATTTTATTCCTAATTACTGTGAAGGCTCTAGACTTCAGAGAAAGGAACTTTAATTCTACGGACTTTTCACAATTTATTTTTATTCTCCCCCGTTAAACATATTGGCCAGAAAAAAAAAAAAAGAAAGAAAAATCTGTAAAAAAGCCAATGAGGAAGCCAAAACATTTTCTATATCTATAAAAGTTGCAATACTTATTTCAGTCTTTTATTATTGTCATATATAATTTTTCTGAGTAATGAATACTATTGCATCTATTTAATTTCTAAAAAGTCAAAGGTTATTCTATTTCCTTCTCATCTCCATCACATGGCTTAAGCAACGACGGAGCGATGATAGTTTGAAGTCCTCTGTGTTTGCTGAAGCACTGGTCTATGTTTATTGTGTCGTACAGGTTTTTCTTGGCAAATGTCAGGCATCTGGCCTCCATCTGAACTATGGAAGCATCACACATCACCATCACTGGTGGACATAATGCTTTCTGACCACTACAAGATGACGACACGGCCAAGGTCTATTGATGGAACAGGGACAATTTCCTCCCAGATGCAGATTTGTTCAAACTCACATTTTCACCTGACTTTGCCTCATTAATGAAATGACCAAATGAGGTCAAAGGTCACTTCGCACATTGAGACAACGACATCTACAGGATGTGGCATTTTTGAATCTTTATGTATCTAAAATATTTCAGAACATTCTCGTAACCATTCTTTGTTATTATAGATTATGCCTGTCATATTCTTTCTTATGTTTTTAGGCTATGTAGTTTTCCACCAGCAACAATTGTTGCAGAGTACAAAACCTATATTTTCGCTAATATTGCCAACATAAAATGTAACAATTCTTAAATATCATGTGTTGGGAAGGTCCAAGGATTGAAATGCATGCACTTATTTTGCAGGAAAAAAATTGGGATTAAACTGGTTAATGCTACCACACCAAACGAGCCTGATGGATGTAACATGTTAAAACCGGCAGGCTCAATGGAGGAAAATGATTATTTTGGTTATTGTTTTCACGTATTTATTATTACATCTGCAGGGATGTAAAATGTTCAATATTTCCCTCTGAAATATATTGGGAAGAAAAGTAAAAAAATAAATAAATAAACTCAGGTAAAGCACTTTGTACTTGGATGCAGTCAACGTACTTTCCAACACAGAAAAACACATACAATTATTTAAAAAAACCTTTTTCTAAATTAATACAGCTCAAGTAGAGTGAGTTGGTGAGACTTTTCAAACATTATTGTCAAGTAACTTACTAAAAGTAAGTGTTGATTTCAATTTGAAAACTGATTTAAGTCAACTTACTGTTTTCAGTTCAATACCATGTTTGCATTTACAGTGTATATACTTTAAATTGCACTTCCATTTGGTCTTTAAATTCAATCAAATTTATTGACAACACAACAGTGGTTGGTCTGATTAGAGACGGTGATGACTGGCCTATAGAGAAGAAGTTCATGAGAGTAACCTGTTGCTTAATACTTTTAAGAAAAAATAATTGATAGTTGATTTTAGGAATCACCATCCATCGGTGATCAGTAATGTTTGTGTGGAGGTAGAGACTCATTTCAGTTTCTTGGGGCTCACATATCTCACTATCTCTCCTGGTCATCAAGAACTTAAGAGTGTCAAAAAAAGCAGACCTGTGAGGATTTGGCTTTTCTGTGTATTTATTTAGGTTTCTGTGTTCAGATTAGTCTCCGTGTTGTTCGTAACCAGCTGTTTCTTGTTTCCCCTTGATTACTCCCTGGTGTATTTAATCCCACTTGTGTCTGTGTTTCCCTGTCGGGTCCCTTGTTGTATGTCGTGTCACATGTCTTTGCAATATGCCAGTTGCTACCAGCGTTTGAGCTCCTTGCCTCTGCTGCCTGGATTGTGTCTTTCATCATTAAACCATCATTTCTCTTACTTCAACCTTGGTCCACTGTGTTTACCTCACCATCATCCAACAATTCATGACACCAGCATCTTGCAGATTCTTGGCAAAAGCCACTGGAATCCTACTACAGATCAACAGTGGAGAGTACTTATATTTTTCTCAAAAAAAAACCCATCCTTAATGTTCATTTCCAACATTCAGTCTAAACATTATATTGTCATCTGTTGAGACAGAAATCTACAGTTTTTTAGTTTATAGCCAAAAGTAACATCAAATTAATGTTCCAACCTCTAAACACGAGTTTAACAAGGAATACAGTCTGTCAGGTTCAAACAACCTAAAACATTTAAACACCACACAAAACGGAGAAAGACAAGAGTTTAAATTTTACTTGCAAGGAGAGACAGACAGAAATGTGCTTTTGTTACAATTTCTTGTTGCTCTGAAGCACATTCTGCCATACTCTCCCTGTTTATTTCCTTAGGGGCGGTCCAAAGTTACATAGATCATTTTTGTTATCTCAAATCAGTTACATAGCATTGCTGTTTCTTCAGTTATTTCTTCTGTTATCTTAAGTGCAGACATGCCACACCTACGGGCTGACAGGTTTTATCCCACCTGAATCACTCGCCTGTCTTCTTCCTCTTGAAGCACAGAACAAGTCTGACTGTCTAAACATGAAACCACACCTTTAGGAGACCAGGAGAGTTCGTCATCATTTCACCCGCACAACCAATAAACCAGCAATAAACAACGCCCATCAGACCTATTACACCTTCAGTATATCAGAGAAAAGATACCATTTAATCTGCTGAAGCCCATTTTTTTTAAGGTCTGGGTCTGTAAAACTGACCTTCGAACACAACTACCTTTTTAAACTTCTATGAAGTGAAGCACACTGATTCCAATTAGTGGATGGTGTTGAATGTGTGAGTTCAGCAACCGCAACTGCAAGGCAGGAACTGAAAAACTCAGAACAATGGGAGAACAGCAACAACTACACATCAAATACAGTGAACAAAAGAACACAGCAAATATACTAAATATTTCTAACACAGTCAACACTGTCCACTATAATTATCATTTACATTATTTTTACTGGTAATATTCCAGAGGTGAAAGAAGAAAGTCCTAAAAACCTGTTTAATATGGGATTCAAATGGTGTATGCTGATCAAACATCACTCCGCAAACAAATTCAACATGCAAAACAGATGAACAGGAAGTAATTTGAATCAGTGTGCTTCACTTCATAGAAGTTTAAAAAGGTAGTTGTGTTCGCAGGTCAGTTTTACAGACTCAAACCTTAAAAAAAATGGGCTTCAGCAGATTAAATGGTATCTTTTCTCTGATATACTGGTTTGATAGGTCTGATGGGCGTTGTTTATTGCTGGTTTATTGGTTGTGCGGGTGAAATGATGACGAACTCTCCTGGTCTCCTAAAGGTGTGGATTCATGTTTAGACAGTCAGACTTGTTCTGTGCTTTAAGAGGAAGAAGACAGGCGAGTGATTCAGGTGGGTTAAACTAAACCTTTGTTTTTAAATAAGTATCTTATAACAACTTATAGTTCCTATCTGCAAACAGAGAACAGACCTGTGTTATTGTAATCCTGCAGTGTACAGGTAAGAACTGCCTTTGAAATTCCACCACTGATTGAAGCATAAAGTATCACACAGGCTAAAGTATTTATAATTTCTGGTCTCAAAGGATGAACTTTGAACAATGATTTTCTACTTTAATTCATGCTATTTAATCATTTAATTTTATTTGTTAGAGATTTGCATTACACCCCTTTAGCTTTTATTCCAAACTTCAGACATTGTATTTAGTAATTGTTTAAACTGATATATTTAAATAACTTTAGCAAAGTTTTATTTTTGCCAAGTGAAGTTAGTTTTAATAATTTTCTGTAATGCTGGTTGGTTTTATTTCCTGGGAAATCAGGAAGCAGTTTAAGTATATGGTCTCTCTATGCCACTTGTGATTGATTTCCTTTTTACAGCATGTTCTGTTTGGCAGTGTAGCAATCATAGAACCACAACAAATTTATGTCAACAATGTAAGAATTGTGGATTTTGCGATTTTATCTGTCTGTCTGCCTTGCAGAACATCAATGTTTCCTCTTTTTTTGTTCCTTGCACATTTGAATATTTGTTTCTTTGTCATAAATTTCATTTCAGGTTCAAAATGAGCCAATCAGAAATTGAGGCCTGGAGCCAGGAAGATGTTCATTGCTGGCTTATAAAAGAAGTCAAAGTTTCTCAGAGTTGTGCTGATACATTCCTTAAAGAAGAGGTTTCAGGGGAATTTTTAGTCCTCTTTAAAAAGACAGACATTCTGGATTTAGGGCTCAAGCATGGTCCTGCTGTGAAGATCTCTTGTTATGTGGCAAGTCTGACTGAAGGAACAGGTCATAAGTCAGAATATCCTGCGTATGTAAGCACATGGACCAAGGAGCAGGTGAGCCAGTGGTTCCTTCAACACGTAAAGCTTTACAGAAAATACGTAGAACGACTTCTGGAGGAAGACGTTTCTGGGGATTGTCTGGTTTGCTTCAAGAAGCAGGACTTTCTGGATCTAAGCATTAAAGGTGGTCCCACTGTGAAGATTCTAGAAGAACTGAAAAAGCTGAATGATAGACCAGAACCAAGCCTTGAGCCACTAATGGACCAGAGAGAAGGAGATGATGTTAGCCTGCCTCAAACTCTAGGAAATACACAACCAGACTCAAAGAAGAAAACTGAATCAGAACCTCAGTCTGAAAAAACTTTGACACAAAAAGAAGTGGAAACAACAAAATGCAACACTGTAGGAGGAACACACAAAGCTGCAGAGGTAAAGTTACAAATAATTTATATTTTCAGTTTTGATCTGCTAAACTTAACATGCAACCAACATGTATAAAATGCTAGTTCAGACACAGTATAAGATGTGATGAGTTATGGTTTTGTGGTTAGACCAAAATACAGTCTGGAGTTGGAATGAACTCAGGAACTTTTTAAACCGAAATAGAAAGCTGACAAAATCAGAAGCAGGTGGAGAGCAGAAGCATTACAACGTTTGTTGTTCTTAGGCCACTTTGTAACCAGTTTGGCAGCATGTTTCAGGTTATTGTCCAATTTGTGCCCAAGCATTAACTTCCTAGCTGACGTCTTCAGATGTTGCTATGTCAATGTTGCTACATAATCTTCTTTCCTCATGATACTATCTAGGTTACCAATCCCTCCTGCAGCAAAACAACTTCACAACATAATGCTGACACCCCCATGATTCAGTCAGAACTGTGTATGGTCCACTCGTGGACACTGTAAAATAGCGTCCATGAAGTGCATTTACTGTTTCCATTGCTGCAGGTATTGAGGATCACTTCACATACACATCACCACAAGGAGAGATCCTATCTGCATAGATGTGAATGATTCCCCCGTATTTGTTGCATTCATCAATCACATCATCTTCGATTTCAGAGGTCCAGTTAGGATTGTTTTCTGCCTGTGGGTTAAACAGATGGCTGTTCCTGCACAGATAGTCAGAACAGCGGCTCATGGAAGTTGAGTAGTGCTGTAAATAAACAGATCTATGAAGTTCAGACCAATCACACAATAGGTTGTGACAAGAAGGTGTGGACAACATGAGGCTGAGAACAAGATGATTGGATTTTCATCACACAGCTGCGGCAATGAAAAATGATTTTGGCAGTTTGCTCCATCATCAGTGTCCATGCTAACTAGCCTTAGCATGCTGTGGTGTAGCAGAGAGAAAGGGGGTGGGTGTGAGCAGTGCCTGGAGAGACTAGTGTTAGACCACCTGAGTAAGCAAGCAAGCACATATCAGGACCTTCTGCAGTTTGATTATCACCATGGAGTTGGAGTTGATGATGCCATCATACACCTCCTTCAACAAACCGACTGTCATCTGGACTAAGCAGGCAGCATTGTGAGGATCATATTCTTTGATTTCTCCAGACACAATTCAGCCTGATCTGCTTTGTCAAAAACTCCAGAAGACACAGGTGGAAATCTCAACAATCGCCCGATCTATGATTACCTGACAAACAGACCACAGCTTGTGAGACTGAAGGACTGTGGGTCTAACCAGGTGGTCAGTAACACAGGAACACCACAGGGCTGTCTACTCTCACCATTCCTTTTCACTGTGTACACTTCAGACTTCCAGCAAAAGTCAGACTTCTGTCATCTACAGAAATACTCAGATGACTCTGCAGTTGTCGAGTGTGTCAGAGATGGACGAGAAGCAGAGTACAGAGATCTGGTGGAGCGAGCGCTCTCTGCTTTTGTTGTATGCATCTTGATCAGCCCAAAGGATTTTGACTTTGGATCTTAGATCAACAAGGCTGCAAGGAGTTTGGTCCCAGGTAGAATATCAGACATTACAATCTACAGACGCATAAATCCTGGAAAGATAGACTGCAAGGCATTATTCACAAACTAAATTTTAATTTTCATCTACAGACTGAAAGACTGTAAAATAAAATTAATGCCAAAATGGGATAAAAGTGCTGTGTTTATTATGTGTTGTGTTTCATTCGTATGTGGGCTTCTGGATACATATGGTGTTATATGTTGTGTACAATCTGGTGCTAAAATTGAAAGAACAAGTTACTTATTTCTGTCTTACCAACAATGAATGAGAATTGACACAAAATCAGAAGCATATTTATCTTGGCTATTACTCTATTATACCTATTTGGTAGTTATTTGCCATGTATGAATTTATTTTCTAGCAAAAATGATGATTGAGCTGGTTTATAATTTTAAACATGGCTGTGTTTGCTCAACTTATAGTAACTCTTTCTTCCTATCCAGGTGAAACTCCAGCCAGAGCCATCAAAGAACGCTGTGGTGATCAAGAACTACTTGGATAACCTAAGGGAGGAAGACTTTAAAAACTTTCAATTCCATCTATTAGAATACAAAAACAATGAAAACAACTCTATTCCTCTTGGGGCTCTTGAGAACAAGCCCAGTTATTGACCAGCCATTTTGGGACTCAGGAGGCTTTACGTGTCACAATACGTCTTCTGAAAGAGATTAGACAGCATCAACTTGCTCTTCAGCTGGAAACAGACACAGGTACGTAACTTATGGAGAACTTACATAAATAAGCCTTGTTCACATTTTCCAAACAAAATTTTAAGATTCACACAAAGTATAAAATATTTAAAATTTCTTTGTTTTAAAATATTTTGTAATAAATTATATCCTTTTAATAAGAAAACAAAGTGATAAGTGTCAGTCAACAAAGGTTTCTTGTGAAAAAAAATCTATAACTGTTAACACTTCTAAATGTACCGTTTGGCCTAAGATCTATCCATCCATCCATCCATCCATCCATTTTCTTCTGCTTATCCGGGGTTGGGATGCGGGGGTAGCAGCGTCAGAAGGGAGACCCAGACTTCCCTCTCCCCAGCCATTTCTTCCAGCTCTTCTGGGAGAACCCCAAGGCGTTCCCAGGCCAGCCGAGAAACATAGTCCCTCCAGCGTGTCCTGGATCTTCTCCGGGGCCTCCACCCAGTGGGACGTGCCCGGAACACCTCACCAGGGAGGCGTCCAGGAGGCATCCTGACCAGATGCCCGAGCCACCTCAACTGGCTCCTCTCGACGTGAAG
>CAEFZX010000867.1:0-15532 GCA_903066825.1 Alfaro cultratus | reverse complement strand
GAATAACTTGTGCTTCAAACCAATGTCTTTTCTTTCTGATGATCCTGAAGGGTTAATCCCGTTTCTCTGAATCCACTGCTTTATTAGCAGGAAAACATGGGCAGATCATACCAGTTTGGATGATTCGAAATGTCCAGCAGAGGGCGCAGCTCCTACTAGACGACGGTTACAGGGCTCTTGGGTTACGGCTCGCCATCTTGTTTCTCGTTAGCGGAATCCAGTTCAGCAATCGACTCGGAATTTCCCGGTCCAATTCCAGCGGAACCTTAAAAAGGCCTGGTTTAATAACCAATAAAGCAAAACAAAAGTTCTTTTAACTTTGCTTTGTGCTGAATAAAGCAATATACTCGCCAATTTGGCGGTTGAACATCGTGTGTGGGGGGAACACGTGCTTCACTCACACCAGATCATCCGTTACTTCCACAGGTTTTGAACATAAAACATAAATGTGCTACTTTAGCTTTCCGTTTCAATTAAATAAAATTGTCTTACAAATAAGTCTTTCACAGAAAATAAAATACACTTTTAAACTCACCAAGTTCAGTAACATATACCACTCCCGAACGCAGTTAGTAAAAAGTGCGGAAAGCTCCTCCTCCAAAAATGGAAAAACGTTTCCAGACAGCAGGTAGACTTTAATCGTCGAGTTCTCTTATCTTTCTCTCTTTCACAGCACAACTCTTTTTGCTTCTTGTTCTCTCTTCTTCGCGCTCTCTGCTTCTTCTTCTAGCGCCAGAGAACGTAGCAACCCGGTTGGCTGGAGCAAGTCACATGGGCTACACATCAATGTGACCCTTCAGAATAAGATTTCTCACACTTGACTGTTGTAGCTGCTAACAAAATAAAACTGTTTCATACGGTTTCAAACCAAACAAAATATAATATGAAATACAGAATTTATGATGTCCGTAATTATTTTTTTTTATATTTTTAACTATTTTAAGACTTATTTATTCTCTATTTATTCTCCTATTTACGCATTTATAGCTATTTTTATGAAAAGCTTATATTTAGTGAAGGCTATTTTAACCTTGGTTACATTTGGGTCACTGTCTTGTTGAAAAACCCATTTCAAGGGCATTTTCTCTTCAGCATACAGCAACATGACTTCTTCCAGTATTCTGCTCTACTCAAATTGATCCATGATCCCTGGTATGCGATAAATAGGACCAACGCCATAGTACAAGAAACATCCCCATATCATGATGCTTGAACCATCATGCTTCGCCGCCTTCCCTGTGTACTGTGGATTAAATCCAGTGTTTGCAGGACGTCTGACAAACTGTCTGTGGCCCTGAGACCCAAAGATAACAATCTCACTCATCAGTCCACAAATATTATGCCGCTTCTTTTACAACATCAATGTGTTCTTTGGCAAATTTGATCTGCTTTAGCACCTGTATTTTTTTTTTAACAATGGAACTTTACGAGGGCTTCTTGCTGGAAGCTTGGCTTCAAGTAGATGTGGTCTGATTGTTGCAGTACTCACAGGCAATCTTAAGATTTTCTTTGATCCTTCTGGAGCTGATCATTGGCTGAGCCTTTGCCATTTTGGTTATTATCCAATCTATTCAAATAGTCGGTTTTCTTCTTCCTCACCCTTCTAGTTGTGGCTGCCATTTTAAAGTGATATCATTTTCTACACTTTGTTATGGGTTTCCCCTTTTGTTAATTTCTTAAAGCGCTCTCTTCTTCTGTACAGTGTCTTGAATTACCCATTTTACTGTTTTTCCAAGAACAAATGCTGTCAGCATATGCATGTCAGTTGCCTTGATCCTTAAATAAGGTCCACCTGCTTGATACCTGTTTTTCCACAATTAGTGAGGTCAATTAATGACCTCACTAATTGGTCACTAGTTTTAGCAAATGATTCAGTTTCACAGAACTGAATCATCAGTAAAGGTTTTCTACACCTTTACTGAACCTTCAACAAACACTTGCAGCAAAGAAGTTAAAATTTTTAACAAAATCAGTGATTCGTCTTGCTAATGTGGGAATCCTATTATTTTTGAACTATACATATAATAAACAGGGAACTAAAGTAAACTTTTTTATGATTTACTAAACTTTGCTAGTTGTTTGAAAGTTGTATTTGTTTATATAGAATTACATTTCAGAAGATTTATATGCCTCAAATTCCCATTTTTCTGTAGAATGACTACTTCATATGAGCCTTTACATATTTAATATTTTCCTGATGAGGCACACATATCAGATTGGTTACCTTTAAAAAAATCTTTAAGCAGATATCAAAACATACTTTTCATTTGGCCCACATCTATGTAACAACTAATAAAAACAAACTACCCACATCAATTGTATTTTCACCTTTTCTGCACTTCCAAATGCCTCTTAGCCCCATCAGAATCCTTCAGTTACATCAAATTATTATGCTTCTTAGTAAAAAGGAGGACAGAGACACAAACCAGACAAACAAATGGATTTTAGAATTGAATTTACTGCATTAACTAATTTCCTTAAGAAAAAAAGTATCAGGTGGTGAAAATAATATTCCATTAGAGCATCTTTTCAGTGTCTGTACAAGACTTTTTCACATTATCAAAAAAGAAACTGGTAAAAGATATACAAGAAACAAACAGAAAATTACAAAATTATATTGTACAGGAATAGTAATATCATAGAAAGGGGGATCAAAGGAATAAAATTACCAGGGTAAATCCGAATTTACATACTGTGAATCAAATATGCTAAACCTCAAAATTTAGGTCGTTAACCAAGACATATTGGTCGATATTCGCTTAAACAATAATTCAACTATTTTAACACAGATTTACAAACACTGTCTCCGAAACTAAGATGTTTAACTAAAAAGATGTTCTGACATACTGACAAAAGTCAAGTGCTTTATGAATATGCAACAAGTAAGGTCCAAAGAGTTGGAAGAACACATAAGTAAGGCATGAAGGGGACCATAAAATACCTTGAGTTAATTCAAGAAGATAAAATGCATGTGATGATCTGGAACCATTACTCAGAGGGTGCAGCGTGAAAATGCTGATGTTCTTCCAGCAGGTGAGGAAAAGCAAAAGCTTTGTCACATTCTGTGCATTCGTACACGACCTCACCAACATGGCTTTCTTGATGCTGTCTAAGGAGTGCCCGCTTGCTGAATGACTTGTAGCACATGTCACAACGGTACTCTCCAGCTTGTTTTTCAGCGTGATGTCTCATGTGGTTAGATAAATCCTGGGCTGTGTAGAATTTGGCTCGACACTGGACACACTTGAAAGTCTTGTCCAAGTCGGCCGTCGTGGTGGCATGCTCTTTAGAACCATGTTGTCTAAGCTGGTGCTTTCTGAGATATCGTTTCTTGGCGAAGGTCTTTCCACAGGTCTCACATTTGAACTCCTTCCAATTGTTGGAGTGTTGATTGTTTTGATGCTCCAGGAGGCTGCTTTTAGAAGAGAACTGCATTGTGCACTCATGGCACTTGTACAGGTCCTCTCCAGTAACATCCACTTCCTCTTCGTCCCATGCAGCCTGATGAGCTGAACTTGCATCAGCTAGATCGGAGGTTGTGTTCTCTACTTCTTTCGGGTCTTGCAAGGCACATAGATGGTTGCAAAGAGCCTCTTTCCCCAGAAAGATTCCACTGCACAGTGAACATTCATATTCAGCAGGTGTTGTAGGATGAAGCAGTTCTTGTCCTTCAAGCTCACCTTCAGTGGGGTCGCATTCAGCCTTTTCCGTTTCAGTTGCACAATCAGGGTGCATTGGAAAATGATGGATCAGTTCTGTGGCACTGGCAAAACATTGGTGGCAAACTGGACATATGAGCCCATCTGATGAGTCTTGTTCCTGAACATGTCCGGTTGCTGTGCCAACATGAGTTTCAAGATGACGGAGAAAGTGTTGAGATGAGGAAAAACTACTGTTGCACTGATTGCACGGATATTCTCGATCAGACCATGAGTGCTGATGGGTGTTCCGGTGCTTCTTCAGGTGAGATGCATGAAGAAAATGTTTATTGCACTCTGTACAAATGTAGGGTCGCTCTGCAGCTTCCAAGCAGCCATGCTCTGAGAGTTCTTCTGGATCTCTGAAGCGCTCATTGCAGATGCCACAGCGGTACCTGAACTCTGTGCTGTGCCCAAATACACGTTTGGACTGTTTATGCTCTCCCTTTGAACCTGAAGGTGAGGCACCGTAACCTAACACTGAGTGGGTCTTCCGATGCTCGGCTCTGCTGCTCTTGCACTGGAAAATCTTATTGCAGATATCGCATGGGAAGCTCTCTTCGCGGTGGGTGGATATATGCTCTGCTAGTTGTGTGGGTCCAGCAAAACCGAGGTCACATTTGGAACAACGGAATGGACGACTCCTCCCATGAGAGTGCTTATGGTTCCGTAACGCAAAGAGTGTAACAAATCCTCTGCCGCATGTCTGACATTGAAACTCAGACTTATGCATACGCTGATGCTGCTGAAGCTGGGATGCCTGGAAGAAACATTTACCACATTCAGCACATTCATGTGGCTTTTTGCCCAGATGACACAACTGGTGATCCTCAAGACTTTCAGATGTTGGGAATGTCTTCCCACACACATGGCATGGGAAATAAGGGGCAGAGTCAGAGTCGCTGTCACTGCCAAGGTTTTGATCTTCATCACTGTCACCATTGGTACTTACATGACTACTAGATTGTAGGTCAGCACCTACCCTTTGCAGATTTGCACTCCTAATGTCCCTAATTTCTTTTGGATGCCATTTTTTATAGTGTCTATACAGCGACCTTTTGGATGCGTACACTTTGCTGCAGCACTGGCAATGAAATATCTCATCAGCATGCTCTCCACTGTAATGATCACATAAGGCTAGCCTTGTCAAAAACCGTTGCTCACACAATTTGCAGGAAAAGGGTTTATTACTATGATGACTTGTGTTGTGATTTTCAAGCTCAGACATAGTGCTAAAGACCTTGGTGCAAAGGGAACAGAAGTACCTCTGGTGGGCCATATGCAGTTTCATGTGTCTTCTCAGGTTTCCTTGATTAGAGAACCTTCGTCCACACTTGGAACATTTATTCGATCTTCTCTCTTGTTCCTCCCTTCCATGGTCTTCAAGGTGACTTATGAGCAATAGACCATCAGTGAAGCTTTTTTCGCATTCTGAACATTGGTACTGTACAGTTTTCTTTTCTGCACTGGAGTTGGTACTGCTGTCCTGATTTCCATAAGAGCTTTGTGTTGATTCATCCTCTGGCTCTTCCTTGCAGGGGACATTAGTTGGTGAAACCATTGCTCTTGCTGTTGTTGATGCTGTTCTGAAATGATCTTTGGACTTGGAGACAAACGCATCATCAATCTCTGCTTTAACAGGAATGTCCAGGCACTGGGTAACAATTCTACATTTTCTGTTGTGATTGCGTTGTTGAGTCTTGTTCCAGAAGCCCTTGTTACAGTATTTACAGCTGTATGGTGTTTTTGTTGCATGCGCACGCTGATGACCAACTAGTCCTGCTCTGTTACTGAAGCACATGTTACACTTCTGGCAGACATACTGATCTGAGGTGCCAGACATTAGAGCTACTCCTGGTTTGGACAATACACCAGCATGATTACTGGATGCTGTTCCATAACTTTCATCCACAGGCTCTTCTTTAATTTTTGGGATATTGGACAGAAGTTGTTGCAGTGAAGCAGCTGACATGGGCTGAGCATCTGTTTCCAGCTTGTGTGCACTTAAGAAATGCTCTTGGAGTTGTGAAAACAGCAAGAATCGTGAACTGCAGTATGCACATGAAAAGCCTTTTGGTGGGCCCTGAGGGGATGCCTCCTTGCTTTTAGAAATGTTTGGTGAGCTTGAGATTAGAATGCAAGTTTTTTTGTGGTGTTCAAGTTGTTTCTCAGAGAAAAATCCACCACACCTGTCACAGAGAGCACTGCATGGCCGAGTCGCGTCCTTGCACTTGGGATAATGACGTAGAAGATAATCACTTCTAATAAATTTCTCTCCACAATGCTCGCACGAATATGGTCTCTCCCCCGTGTGTAACCGCGTGTGAACATTTAATTGCCAGCTGTTTTTGAAAGCACGGGGGCAGTAGCTGCATACAAACTTCAAGTCTTTGTTAAATAAAGGATGAATTTTCACCAAAATTTTTTTCCTTATGCCATCAAGTTGTTTGGCAATATTGTCAGTTGGTTGATTACTTTCCTGCAGTGAAGTATGTGATTCATTTCTTGATTTTTTGCATCTTTTCACCCTTTGGTGCTGTTTCAGAGTTTTTTCGTGAGAAAAGGCTGAACCGCAACGTGAACACTTGAATTTCTTTACAGTGTGGAACATAGTATTGTGTCTGGACAGCCTACGCTCAGTGGGGAAGCTTCTCACGCAAACCTTACATTCAAAACTCTCCTGCTCACCAAGAGGCCTCAGGTAGCATTTACTTTGCCAACCTTTTCCAACATCTTCCAGACTGATTTTGGGGATTCTCACCTCTAGCCGTGTCTTTTTACTTTTGCACAAAGCCTGGTGCACTTTAAGATGATCATATCGTGAAAAGCAGCTGTCACAGGCTTTGCAACGATACGGCTTCACCTCATTATGCGTCAGAATGTGATGCCTCAGGCTTCGTGCTTTCACAAAGGTCTTGGTGCAGAATTTGCATTTCAACTCAACTTCACCCTCTGATGGGAATTTTTGTGATGCCATATCTGCCTCAGCATTCATTTTGAGTTTTGGCTGAGATGTTTCTGACCCACCATCACAAAAGGCTTCATGGTTTATACACAGAGTTTGATTCTTGAATCTTTGGTTACAGTGCATACATTTGAAGGGTTGTACACCAGTATGTGTAACACTGTGTCGAAGTAAAAGTGATCTGTACCTGAATCGTTTTGGGCAGTAGGAGCACTTAAGCTTGAACAGGTTCTTTGCATTGGTGTTTGAAGATGTTTGTTGGCTTTTCTGACTCACTTGGATTGAGTTTGATTCAAAACTTCCATTAGCTGATTGATCAGCAGAGGAGCTCTCTTGGGTTGTGATGCAAAGCAACTTGTGACGAGAGATCATGTTTACGCCATAGTACTGACTGCATTTTGCACACCGATGGAGTGACCTATTCTTGTGGGCAATTAGATGCAGTTGTAAACGCATTTTTTTCCAAAACCTCCGGGGACAAATTGTACAACAATGTCGTTTTTTCATCAGATTACTAGTGTCTGCTTCTTTAGGGGGACTGTTTCTTGGAGGTGTGCAGGTCTCTGAGTGAATTTTGAGGTATATCGATTTATAAAACTGTCTTCCACAGTTGACACAGGAAAAAGGCTTGTCTCCAGTGTGCTTAACCATGTGACGTATCAGAGAATGATGACTTGTAAACTTATTCTTGCAGTATGGACACTGGTTTACAGAAGATTTGGAAATGTGTGTGAGGGAGTGTGTTCTTAGTATTTGTGCATCATCAAATGTTTCTTTGCACAATGAACATCGGAACTGCTTGTGGCTTTTCTTCTCTTTGACAGATTCCGAGGATTGTTGTGGTTTCATAAGAGTTTCCCCTTCAGATTTCTGTATGGATTTGTCTTTATTTTTGTGTGTCTGGAGATGCCTAAACAGATATACCGGATACTGAAACTTTGCCGGGCACTCTGGGCACGGAAGCATTCCCTTTTTCTCTTTAGGGTGGGAGCTTCGGTGCTGGATCAAATCTCCAATTGTAGGTAGAATCTTTCTGCAAACTGTGCATTGTATCCTCTTCTGGTGGACAACTCTGTGACTAATCAGATGAGTAAGTTTCTTAAATCCCTTTCTACACTCCAGACAGCGGTATGGTCTTTCGCCACGATGATTCCGTTCATGTTTCTTTAGTGTCGACAGAACATGAAAATGTAGTCCACAAAAGCGACAGGTCAAAGTAGGTTTAGGGCAGTCTTCTGAAATGTCTGGCTGACTGGTGCTCTCTTCAGTTACTGTGTCATCTGGAGAGGATGGTTTGGGCATGACAGATTTCCTATACTTGATTATTTTGCCAGTGTGCTTAAATAACTCGTGTTTTTTCATGTGTCTATACTTTCCAGAGGGGTGGAAAAAAATTGCTGGACAATGATTGCATTTGTACATTGCTGAACCATGGGGTACCTGCTGTTTTGCTTCTCCCCCCTTCTCTTGCGTTATAGATTTTTTTGAGCTTGGTCTCTGCTCATTTTCCATCCCAGACGTTTGATGTAATCGCACCCTTTCCCTTGCGAGGCGATTAATGGTTTCTCGCAGGCAGGTTAGTTTAATATGTCTATATCTGTTGGACGTTGCTGTGAAGGCAGTCTTGCACAAGGGACAGACGTATTTGTCACCAACTTTCTTCTTGCCTCCATATATTGCATTTCGGACACAGAAACGTAAATGCCGAGCCCTGTTGTAGGAATACTTGAAAAGTCGTGGACATAGAGGACATTTACATAACGAACTAGTCTCATCTGTGTAGTACAAGGAAGCCACATTTTTCCTTTTGTGCACATTGTAGATGTGCTTTTTGATCTTTCTCTTAGTAGAAAAACATTTGCCACAAAAATGACAGATGTTCGTTTTGGAGATGTCAAGAAGCCTGACATAACATTGGGTCATGCTTTTATATGAAGTGTTTTTAGCTTGGTTGTTCGGGGTTGGTTTTGGGGTTTTTACAACAACAGGGTCTGTCTTCTTAGCTGACAGAGATTGCTTGCACCTCCCAGGAACTTTTCTATGATGATTCAAAGCACTAGACTGTGAAAAATACACACCACACCCAACACACCTATAAGGTGTTCGACCAGTGTGATTACGCATGTGCCTGACATAGTTAACTTTGTGGGAAAATAAGAGTCCGCACCTACTGCACTTGTGCCGACCACAGTTTTCCTTCTTCTGTGAGATGACCTCACCACACAAATGGTCTTTGTCTTGTTCATTTTTCAACATATAAACATTACATGTCTTGCAAAATTGATAACTTGGCATTGGATGACAACAGTAGTGGTGCTGAATTAGATTATCTACACTGTTGGCTGTGTGTGGGCAATCTGCACAATTGTAGGTGTTATTTATATCTGTTGACTTCATGTTCATCAATACAACAACAGGGTGCATGAAGGGTCTCATATGTATGGAAGAAATCAGTTGAGGTGCTGGCAGTTTCAATTGGTCCATTGGATCCTCATCAGGTCTCTTCCCTGGTGTTTCTTGAAGTTGATATGAGGAATTGTATGTTTCAACATCGTCACATGAAGACTCATCTCCAGAGAGGGGCTCCCCATACAACAAATTTGGTTCTGACAAGGAGAGATCCAACTTTTCAAATGAGTCATTTGCATCTTCAGGAAAATTTAAATCACGTTCAGTTTGTTCTTGGGTTGTAAAACTGTCATTTATTGAATAGTGGGGATCTGAGAAGAAGGCTGAATTTGTATTCTCCTCTTGACTTTTTGATTTCTCTTCTGACAGTGAATTGACATCAAATCCTGAATCGGGTTGTAAACAAGACTTTAAATCACTGAAATCTTGTGTGCTACTTTCAGTTTTCAAAGCTCTGGTTATACATTCTGGATCTGTATGGGAGGTAGTTTTTGTGCTCTCAACTGGACTTGTCCATTCCTCTGAATGACTGGGCAGCAGATCTATGTTCAAGACATTAGGGTGCAAGAGATCTGAACGATTAATGATGTCATCACTATCATTAGTTGCAGTGTCATGAATGGGACTGGGACTAGATTCTGGATTTGAAGGTGAATTTGGAGCTTCCTTGTCTAGTGGGTTTCTCATTGCCTCATCAGTATACAAGTCTGTGCTTGAACTATTTTCTTTTAAAGGGAATTCTGAATTTCTGACAATATCAATAGTATCAGCAGAGATAGTGTCACTTGTGACAGTGGGACTAGAATCTTGACTTGGAGAATTTGGTGCAATCTTTAATGATGGCCTTTCATTTTCAGGAAATGAAAGCAAGTTCATATTCAACTCACCTTGCTTTAGTGGGGATTCTGTATGTCCTTCCACACAGTTATGGTTTTTGTCACCAAGTTCATCAGAAATGTAGTCAGATAGATTAGCATGAATAAAAATCTGTTCAGAATTATTCTGACTAGAATTCTTCAAAATGCTGTCATCGATAGCGGTAGGGCCACAACAATCTAGAACTTGGGAATTCATGGTTGACTTTGCTGTATTTGTAACACCTTTGTGTGTTTGGATATGTTTATCTGTGCCTGAACTATGTGATGACATGACATCACTGGCTACATCTTTCTTTTTAAGGTCAATCATCTCTTCATTAGACTGGTCCCTCGTATCACCTGACCTGCAAGAATCTACATCTGGAGAAAGAGCTGACTTTTCCTCCACTGCTGAATTTGAAAACTGTTCATCTTTTTGTTTCTCTTGACAAATATTTGTACCTGCATTGGAGTCACTTGAATGACCATCACTCACCCCATCAAGACTTTCACAGGATTGTGATTCAGGTACCTGCAAACTGAACTCTAAGTCAGGGTTGTTGCTACTGGAGATACTTTCACTTTGCTCATCATCTTTGCCATCTAAAGAACTTGCTTCAATCAGAGTCAGCGGGTAAGATGCATCCTTCTGGATTCCTCCTTCATGTTGGTCAGTTTCTATTAGTTCATCTTCGCCATTAGTGAAAACTGGACTTAACGATGTTTTTTCATTAAAAAGTTCCTCATTCAATGAGTCTGATTTTTCCCAAAGGCTTTCTAAGGCCTGACTTTTTTGCAGCATGTTGTCATTTACAACCGTGTTTTGATCACCAGTTGAGTCAGTTAAGCTTAGAGGCTCATCCTCCTTGTCCACTAGATGCTGACGATTTCCATCTCCAGAACATTTCTCAGTCATTTGGAAGTCTGAATATGCAGCTTTTGCAAGATCTCTGTCCACGTCAATCTTTTGTTTTTGATGATGATAAACATTTCCATCGCATTCATTCCCTTTTTTCCTTGTTTCAGAAGAGACAGCAGAAGAGTGATTGTGTTCCTTGTAACCTTTGGCTGAAAATGAACTTGTCTCTGACATATTAGGACACAGTCTTGCATTCTGTGAATTTCGATTTCCAGTTGGAGGGTAAAGGTATTTTGTTGAGCTTTCATTTGAAACAATGTCCGTTTTTGGCCGAGGAAAAACATTCATTTGAGTGAATTTGCATGAAGGCCTTGCTTCCCTTGCGTCAGTGTCAGAGTAGTTGTTTGTAGCAGAGGCGTTCCCACGATATAACATGTTCCGCATGTCTCGGTCTTGCTTAGGATGATGAAAATCTGGTGCAAATGATGAATGATAGGATCCCGATGTTGAAAACTGGTTTGAAGAATAATTGGGAAAATTTCTGTTCCTACATCTTTGTGGGTAATCCCTTCCCATTTGTTGTCTATCAGTTTGCCAGTGTCTGTCATAGTACCTATTATAGGCACAGTCTGATCTTGGAGTTTCAAAACTGTTATTTCTGCAATAGTTTGCATTGAAGTTTGTGTGTGGTACAGGGACTTCTCGTGAGCCCCCTGTACCGGAGAAGTCATGATGTCCAGTGAAGTTCCCTGTATGCTGGGACAGAGGTCTACCCAAGTCCGCCGTCCTCCTTCGAGGATCTGATGAACGAGGTGGAATGTTTGGGAAGTATGAATTCCAGCCATGAGCCATTCTCTAGCGGGACCAGGAGAAATCGTTTTTTTGCATCCAATCCTGAAAGAGAGACAAGAGAAAAACAAATATTTTAATAAAATCTTTGACAACCAATCTCCTACAGCAGAAAGAATATTTGTTCACCTTTATTTCGACAAAGAAGCACCATCCCAGGTTATCGGAGCCTCATCTGGTAGGAAGCCTGCATTAAAACATGTAGGAATATTTGTCAATACTCCATGTCTCTTCAAAGTCATAGAGTATGGCTGTTTAAATAAGTATTTAACACATCACCAATTTTCTAAGTAACAATGTACTTGACATGAAAATTTCACTGCTTTTTAGTGAACACTCTTTCCAGTGCCCAAATGCTTAGAAATCAAATCGGAGATGTCAATAATTTAAATACAATAAAGTGGAAAAAACTACAAAAATTTACCAGTAGTTAAAAAGCAAACCTGCCTCTTGGTGCAAAATAACATCAGTGTACTCAGTCAAACCTAAGGTTTTTTTTAAAAAAAAGGAGTCTCATTACAACACACAGTCAGCATGTCATGACTCTCATAACCAATGAGCTTTCTCAACAACTTTGCGCTCTTATTTTCAAACATACTGAGGTCGTTCGTCGCAGAGGAATTTCTAAACTTCTGAGGGTTCCAGTTAGCACTGTCGGGGTCTTCATTGGGAAAAATAATGATCACCACAATATAAACTGGTCATGAGCAGGTGCTCCCTCCAAGATTTCCTGAAAGAAGACTGAAAAGAATTTTCAGATCTCCAAGAACCAAAGACCCATTGTGGAAAGCTGGAGAAAGATCTGGAATTAACTGGTAAACTTGTTTCATAGAAAACTAACTCATACTACATGGTTTGTTTACCTGGTCATTTGTATTTTTTTTTTTAAAGTTTGCCGAACAACATTTAAACAAGCGTGTGATATTTCGACAATGTACTCTGTCCAGATGAGACCAAAATTTTAATTGAATTGACATTTTGGCAGTTTAAGACAAATTAAGTATCTGGGCTTTTTTATTAGACAATTAAAATAGTAATCCATATAATTATTACATGGATTACTATAGCAATTCATGCAATAAAAATATTTCATGGATTTCAGAGCTTTATTTAAATTAAAGGCAGGACTAGTGCACAACGTAATGCACCCTGAGATCCCTTTGCCTTAATTTGTCCAGACAAAGCACTGTGTAGCCCTTTACAACACTGTAGCCCTCCTCAGCTCTTGCTGTCGCTACACGCAATGGGATGAATATATCTTGATTACAACTCAAAACCAAACCATTCATACACTGCAAAAGGAAAAACACTGAAATTGGATAGAGCCGAACGAAACATTAACCAACATGACAGAAATTTGATAATGCAGAAAATGCAAAAGTTACACCTGTCTCATCCCCAGGACCCTGCTGCTGTGTGGCACTGTATGTATTACACAGGGGTGGATGAATCCCCCATCGAGAATCAGCTAGCTCTCCAACCGGTCTAAGCCCGTTAAAGACCCTCAAGACTTCCTTGGAACCAGCAGAATGTTGCTTCATTTTCAAGAACTGGTGCTGCTGAAGAAACTACTCATGGTTAAAGTCTAGTTCTGTTCTGTGTCTATGCAATTCACCACAACCTGTTTAAATATTAAAGGCATGAAATCAGGCATCCAGCAAACCAAGATGGTCTTAATGGTGTTGATGCCCTTGCTGCCAAGAAGTTGGTCACAAACATGATTTAGAGCTACATCCCAACACTCAACTTGCATAGGCACTCACAATGCTTTGATTGGCTGTTTACCATGTGCTGGCTGGTGAATAAATGTTTTTTTCCTCTAGTACAGCTACAGATTGGACTTAAGTGTTTTTGAGGCTAAGGCCATGTTGGGTCTGGGTGGAAACACAACGGACTGCTGCTCAGTGAACACTATGATTACGTCTTCACTGAAACTGGTTTAGTGATGAACCAGTTTCATGACTAAAGAGTAACACTTTGGAAAAAAGCCATTAGGTTATATGGAGTACTAAAGAGAAGAGCACGCAAGTAAGTATGAGTTAGCATTTGGAATGCAACACCTTCTACTGTCTCCGAAGAAGCCTCAACTCTAGTTTGCACCAAGTCTGGATTTGTGAACTCCACATATTATAATTCATTTTGGTAGTAACACAATTTTATTCTTAAATAGGCCAACTTCTTTCTGTCCTTAGTTCTGTTTATTTTTGTCTGTTTACTCAAGAGATAATGTGTTCCTTTTAACTAAACTAAATTCAAGACAACTTATGCATTAGACAAAACATATCTATAATACAAAGGAGCAAAATATTGAAAAGTGTTACCTGATGGCAATGTGTCTCCTGGTATGTGAATCTTGAGGAAGCTGGTCCTGACCATCTGCAAGAATAATAAAAGGATTGTTATTAGCAGACTAAGCAATCATAATATCAGTAAAACAGTTTTTTTCCCTTTTTCTTAAAAGTCAACAGATCTTGTTGCTTTTGGATGTCTGTGTACTACAGTGATTAGGGGCACATCGTTGCAGTTTTCTGGTCGATTGTGGATCATTAAAAAGTCTGACCTACAAATTCCAATTTTGGCCGCCACATTGTTTTGTTTTAAATGTTATTAAATACAGTGAGAAGGTCGAAGGTTGATTATTGTTAATTGCAAACATGAAGATGTGACCTGGTGAGTGGGTCTATCAGTCAAACCTCTCTCACGGCAAAGCAAAAAAGAGGACAGTGGTTGGTTTTTAGACCTTTGCTCAGGTAAATAGGACTGGTGGATAAGCTCGGTGTCACATGCAAGTATCGGCCAATCACTGATCTTCCAAAATTTTATTGGTGCACCCCTAGTGGGGTACTATAATAAAACTACCCCTCTTGTTCTGACAGAGAGGAAGAGAACAAACAAGGAAATCAAAATTCAGATAAGCTATGATCCAGAGAACGGCTGTGTGCTTGTGAAAAAGCCATTTCCACCATCACTAGCCGCTCATTCTTTCCAACAGAAGCCTCAGATATCCTGCAGCAACTGCCTGTGAGAGAATTTGCCACAGCACAATGTTCAACATTCCACAAATTCCCACTGCACCACAGTGCAAGGTTTATAGAGTCAAGCATAGGCACATGCAATTCAATTCAATAGGTTTAAAAGTACAGTGCTGCTGGTTCTGCTTTCTGTCTGTAATCAATTTTATTATAGTCAGCAAAGTGCAATAACGTGATATATTAGCAATATATTGTCCAGCCCTTGTGGAAGTTTCGGATGCACAGAACAAGACTCTTTAAGTAGCAGAAATGCCACTTGCTTGATAGGCACCAGCTTCCAGAGGATAGCAGCCATCTTTGGTCTACTTCACAAGGCAACATGTTTGCAAACCACAACTGTGGTCTTTAGGGGTTTATCACCAACTTAAATAATTACCTGAAAGACTTTACATTTCTGAGCATGCTGAAACAAAATTTCTAACCACATTCCTTTTTTGAAGTTAAATTGACGGTCTATTTAATTAGTCCTGTAGCAAGAACATCAAAAATAATGTCACAATTCCTGACATACAGGTAGTTAGATGAGGCAAAAAAACACATAAGGCACCCGCTGACCATTTTATATGCGATGCAATCAAAATCCTACAAGGTCATATTAACTGAACACAACCAACATGAATAAAACTAGCTCGTGTGGTTCTGACTCTACCACAAAGGTGTTTGAAACTTTATGGTTCTGTGAGCTGTTCCAAAGTAAGCATCCTGGAGAATTTAGAGCAGGGGTGCCCAAAGTCGGTCCTCAAGGGCCGGCATCCTGCATGTTTTAGTTCTCTCCCTCGTTTAACACACCTGAATCAAATGATGGCTTGTTAGAAGGCCTAACAAGAACACCGACATGCTGAAAAGGTTGTTGGTACTACCAG
>CAEFZX010000866.1:0-10000 GCA_903066825.1 Alfaro cultratus | reverse complement strand
GCAGCGCCACCATCAGGCTGGAGTCCTGCAGGTAGTTTCTGTTTTCACGCTGTGGGACGCAGCCTGACTGTTTTACTGTTTGCTTTGGTTTCATATAAAACACGACAAGCTTAAATCTGAAATATTCTGGATGATTCTGCTCAAACATTGAGACTCTTTGTTTTTCTGAAGTGTTTCAGGTCAGATATGTAACATTCCAACATCTGATTTTATTACTATAACATCATTTTTGTTTTCATTTTTAAAGTAGAAAATTCATCCTTCTCCTGATTTTATGATCCATGTTAAGAACAAACTGACAGATTTTAGTTTTCATGTTTTTTAAGGGCCAAAACTCATGAAGGATAAAAAAAGCTGAAGGTTATTTTACATGATGTTGATCTTTAAAAACCAGCTGAAAATTAGAGAATTATAAATTCATACTTTAAAGTGTGAGTCCATAATATTAATTCATTATTGCTAAACAAAAAAAGTTCATTGAAGCAAAAATTCAAACTGGCTGTAATTCTTCAATTTAAAACATTAGAGAAAAACATTTTTCTGTATTTTTCCTGCTAGTTATAATTTCGAGCCACTCAGATTAATAATCCAGCGACATCTGGTTTCCTGATCTTTGTCTCTCCTGGACGTCAAGATCTAAAAAACCCTTTTATTTAAAATAAGTATGAAGACATTTAAACTCTGTTCAGATCTGCTCTGCTTTCGGATCTCTAATCCGGTTTGATAATCTCAGATTATGATCAGCTGGAGTTAAAACTGTTTCATTGTTTGCAGAAACACTAAAGCTTTGAGCGGCGCAGCACAGGTTGTTTAGCTGCTTTACCTGTTTCCTTTGGGGAAACGGTGGAAATATACTGGTTTACTCTACTGGTTGTACTGGTGACCCGTCCAGATCTGGTGACCCGTCCAGATCTGGTGACCCGTCCAGATCTGGTGACCCGTCCAGATCTGGTGACCCGTCCAGATCTGCTGTCAAGACGTTTTTTATCCATTTCAGAGCGAACCTGAGCTGCTGAACTCAAGAACAGAAATAATGAGCCTGAATTTGGTTTTCACATTAATCTTCTAAGGTTTTTGTTCCCATTTTGTTTACGCCTAATAATAGTTTTATATCTGACATTATTATTGTTTCTCTGGAAAGTAAAATTATGTTTTTGTTCCATATTTTACGTTTTTCCTTTCAATTCAAAATAAAAGCGCAGATTTATCTTTTTTGGCTAAATGAAAGTTTTGTTACAATTTAATTGTGTAAATCATTTTTGTCAGACCCAGTTTTTCCTGAGTGTTGTAAGGCCTTAACCCGCCAGGGGGCGCTCTGTACCTGGATGAGTGCTGTAAGGCCTTAACCCGCCAGGGGGCGCTCTGTACCTGGATGAGTGCTGTAAGGCCTTAACCCGCCAGGGGGCGCTCNACCAGGATGAGTGTTGTAAGGCCTTAACCCGCCAGGGGGCGCTCTGTACCTGGATGAGTGTTGTAAGGCCTTAACCCGCCAGGGGGCGCTCTGTACCTGGATGAGTGCTGTAAGGCCTTAACCCACCAGGGGGCGCTCTGTACCTGGATGAGTGCTGTAAGGCCTTAACCCGCCAGGGGGCGCTCTGTACCTGGACTCCAGGGTGATCACGGACCAATGGCGCCCCCTGCTGTTTGTTTTCTGTCTCGCTGCGTCTCACAGGGTCACAAACTGAACATGTAACATTTAACTTTGTTCTTTATTGTGTTTGTTATGAGACGCACCTGAAAACCAAAATGCTGTTTTTTCTACTGCTTAAGAATTAATGAGGTACAAGCTCACATGTACAGGTTGTTACTATTTTTATTTTTATTGATGCTTCGTTTTCATTCTGGAAATGGATGCGGATGTTTTTGTGGACGAGCCGAGGATAATTTAAAATGCTTGTTTTTCATATATAATTTGTAACGATGGTACGAAGTGTTTTATTGTGGTAGGAAGAGTAGATCGATAAGCTGGCCGCAGGTTCCTTCATGTTCGCTGACCGGAGGTCAGAGGTCACTGGGATCCTGCAGGAACTGGGCCTGATTTTACTGTAGATGTTGCGTCCTGCATGAACCAGTGAAGTTGTAGCTGTAGCTGAACTAGAATTAAATTATGATGTTTGAACCTCTGGCTCTTTGTTTTCTGTTCTTTCTCAGACATCTGCTTCTTTTTTTAAATCCAGGACTGTTCACTAAAATAAAAGTTCTTCACAGGGTTCTGCTGCAGCAGAAACGGTTAAAATGTTAAATAAATCAGATCAGAAGTGTGGAGGTAAGAATATTTAAAAATGCAGTTTTTGATATTTGCCAGATAGTCTTCATGTGTCTGTAGTTTTTCTTTTCCTTTGGTTCAGGTTGAACATGTTTACAGGATCCAACATGAAGATTAAATGGACAGGTGTCTCCAGAACGAAGGTAATTATTATAATTCATAAACATGTCCTACATTAACTCTTGGTGATAACAATGATTTAGATTTTTAATCCTGAAGAAGATTGTATGTTTATAGACTTAGTTATAAATTTGCTCCATTGAAAGCAAAGAGAAAACAATTAGTGAGGTCACTGTAACATTATGATACACATGATTAGTTATGTTAGGCTCTGGACAATCATAATTTTAATAATCTATAGTAGAAATCAGCTGCTGGCCTGTGAAACCGACAAACAACTGAAGCGAATCAGAAGTGAAAATCGGTGCCAATATTGTGTCCAAGTCTCGTCATGAAGGTGGGATAAATATAACAATGTTGGCTGGATAATTATAGGCAGCAGCTGCGGGGGTTTAAACAGAGGGGATTCCCCGTCTGTTTGATTCCTTCCCTCTTTTCTCACCTCTTCTTTTCCTCCTATCACCTGCTCTCATCATCTTTCCTGCTTTCATCACTCAGCTGCTCTACAAGCTTTTAGTAAATGTTTTAATTGGTTTTTTTCTCTACAAAGTGTGAGTGAAGAACCTGCATCGGTTTACAAAAATGCTCATTTAAGAAATTATAAATACTCTTTATTCTTAATAGATATAGTGCAGCAGCTAAAGCCCAGAGAACTGAAAACAACACTTGATAAAAAAGTTTTTAGCAGTTAGTTATGACAGTTGTAGTCTTCTGACAGAAGAATATGTAAAATATTGATCAGGTAATTTAATATTACATGTATAGTGGTAGAGTGCAGTACCACTGTTGGCCTCTAGAGGCTCACCTGAGCTCCAGTGTTTCATTCATTTAGTTTTTGATTCATATCAACAAACAACGTTGTAACTTCAGTTTTTGTTAAATAAATAGTAAAATATTTGAACTCATGTTGTTTCCTTTAAAAGACGTCTGAACTGTTTGCTCCTCCCACTACAGGCCACGCCCCATTTGGACCATTTTGAAGTACCTGCTTTCTACCAAGATGGCAGCCATGTCATGAATGTGCCTTAAGAAAGCCTTAATAAACCTGACCTTTCAGTTGTCCAACAACAAGAAGGTCTAAACTGGAGTGAAGGATTATGACAGAAGAAGTGAAAAGTTGTGGGATGATGGATGGATGGATGGATGGATGGTCTCCCCCACCATGTGGAGGAGACATAGTGGGGGAGACATGGTGGAGGAGACATGGTGGGGGAGACACGGTGGAGGAGACACGGTGGGGGAGACACGGTGGAGGAGACACGGTGGAGGAGACATGGTGGAGGAGACACGGTGGAGGAGACACGGTGGAGGAGACACGGTGGGGGAGACACGGTGGGGGAGACACGGTGGAGGAGACAAGGTGGAGGAGACACGGTGGGGGAGACACGGTGGGGGAGACACGGTGGAGGAGACACGGTGGAGGAGACACGGTGGGGGAGACACGGTGGAGGAGACACGGTGGAGGAGACACGGTGGGGGAGACATGCTGGGGGAGACATGGTGGAGGAGACATGGTGGAGGAGACACGGTGGAGGAGACACGGTGGAGGAGACACGGTGGAGGAGACATGGTGGGGGTTTCCACAGATTTTAATACTCCGATGTCTGAAACAAGCAGATGGAGTCACTTTACCACTGCTGTATTTTTAGCCGTGGAGAACAGAGAGAAACACTAAGAAACATCTTTATCTATCAGGTCTGAACAAACTTTCTATCTGAAAGCTCAGTTTCTCTGACATGTTGCAACATTTTAGTCTTCATGACAGTAAAAACTTGGTGTAAGATCAACATTTGAGTCTTGTTTCTTTGAAATCTACAAATATATTTTAATGTGTTGCTTGAATATCAGTGAAGCTCATTCATCCTCTTGGTGTTTCTTTGGCTCAGGTTCCTCCAGCTCCTCCCTCCCGGGTCCAACAGGGTGGAGTCTTTAACTTGATCCGGACACCATCAGGGTCAACCTCCAGTCGTAGAGGGTGAGCTGGTCCTTCTGCCTTCTCGCTGTCTCTTCTCTATTGGATCCCACTACCTCAACCCTCATGCTGTGGTTCTCGGTTCTTTATCACTATTAACTTTCACAGATTCTGCAGGACTTTAATCTCCCTTCATCTCTTCTTCATTTTCATTTGGATCCTTGAATTCAAGGAACCAACTGACCAGACAGTTAAAAACCAGCGAGCCAGCGAGAATGACGGACAAACCGGTCTTGCCACCTGGAGGCGGAGATGATGCCGGCAGCATCATGGCGCTGCTGGAGCGTGTGGCGGGCCTCATGGACAACGTCCAGACCACCCAGCAGCGCATGGAGGAGCGTCAGCTGGAGCTGGAGAACACGGTGAAAACCATCCAGGCCGACGTCGTCAAACTCACCAACGATCACGCAAACACCAGCTCCACGGTCAGCCGACTGCTGGAGAAGACCCGCAAGGTCAGCTGCCACATCAAGGATGTCCGGGTGCGGGTGGAGAACCAGAACCTCAGGGTGAAGAAGGTGGAGGCCACGCAGGGAGACCTGCTCGCCAAGAACAAGTTCAGGGTGGTCATTTACCAGGTGAGGCTCACAGGACTAACATTTCAAATGGTTGGAGAGATTCTGATGCTTCATTGACTCTGGAAAAACTTCTGAAATTCTGTTTAGCAAAGTAATGATTGCAATGAGTAACGTGCTGCAGCTGCATGGAAACAAAGAGGACAAGAGACATCCGGCTACAGCTTCAACAGTCCCAACTTACCTAGTTAGACGACTAACTTACAACTTTTCATAGGAAACGTTTGGAGCAACAGCTGATCGGATCAAACAGCCCAGTTACTGCAAATGGTTCAGGGTTCAAGAAAAGTTTCACATACGATTAAAACTTCTTTTAGAAACAGCAGCAGAAGGTCAAACCTGTTAAAACGCTAATTTATTCAGTTTTTAATGAAAAGATTACATTAATCATGCTAAGAAGAGGAGAATAATTCATAAGTGATATAAATACAGAAGAATTTTCCACTCAGTGAAAACTGAAGAGAACTAATAATAGTCATTTTATTAATACCAAAGTTTGTTTCATCAGAATTTCATTAAATCTCTCCAGAGTTTTAGAAAAGGTTTTGGGAAATTTATCTTTGCTTTTATGTCTCTTTTAATCCAAATCTGAGTTTATTTAATCTGAATGTTGAAGGTCAAATGTCATCAGGCCTCATTTTACTTCTTAGGCCTTCGCAGTCAGCAGCTGCCAGCATGACGGCGACTCGGTTATTTTAGCTCTGCTGCTCAGATCTCAGCTTCGATTCATGAGTTTAGTAGAGAAATAAAACATTTTGGCTGCTTTAAATCAATCGACTACATTTTGAAACCGTTCATTGGTGATGCATGATGCTGCTCTCTAAATGAAACTGAAAAATAACAGCATGTGAAGTTTTGATTATTGACTTTTAGTTTTGGTTGCCTGCACAATATTCAGCAGTAGCTCCAAGAACTTTTCTATAATTACTTTATTTTTCCTTTTATTAAACTTTTCTCAAGGAAAAGAGCTCAAACTCAGTCATGCTTGTAAACTAAGACCTACAGAAAAACCATTTGATATTCAAAGATTTGGCCGCATCGTGTCTCAGATCTAGAGGTTGGAGCTGTTAACCAAATCTAAATGAGTTCCTGTTCAAACAGAGCAGCTTGTGTTGAGCTGCTGTGATATAAGTGACTGTGCCAGCTGAGAGCTGCCGGCCGGCCGGGCCGAGTTATTCTGAGTCCGAGCCTCCATCTCCTAATATAGCTCTCTGCTCATCTCCTGCTAATCTTTGGCCAATCAGTTTTTTCAGCTGCTACCTGCTGCGATGGCAGCAGGTTGACGCTGAACTGATTAGTGAAACATTTGTTGATATAGATTTGGCCAGGTGGGCTTGACTCTGAGTTAAATGACTCAGATTATTTAAATTTGAAGTTTTATTGCACTTTGCTTCCACACATGCAAGTTTCATTGTTCTTGACTGAACCTTAGTTAACACTTTAGCTTCCTTTATGATGCAAATTATTGTTGCTTTTCTTTGGACGATAATCTGAAAGTAGTCCAGTCCTCCAGGTGCAGATTCCTAACTTTGCTAGCTGCCAGCTTGTTAGCAGCTTATGCTACGTGTTCATTTACTGTGCAGCTCAGTTATGGCCGGCATGCATCCTGACTAAGGCTGGGAAATGTCAGCCTATCAGGTGTCATGTGGCACCAATGATGCATGAAATCAAAGATGCTGGTTCTCCCATTAACATGATTCCAATTTACTGGTTTATGACATTTCAGATTTAGTCATGATTCCAGTAGGAGGGTTAGGGTTACAAAGAAACTTCACATTCCTGGAATCACAGAGCAGATGTTCCTTTATCTCAGTGGGTTTTCTGACAGGTCATCAGTCAGAAAGCTGGTTGCTTATCAGAAGATTTATGACCTTGAAAGTTCATTTTGTACATCTGTCCATCTCACATCAAACTTTTAGTTTGGATATTTAGTTTATAAATAGGGATTTTGTTGGATTGTTTAGGATCAGAAATGTCTGATATTAACTACTATAGTTGATCTAAACATTTAGTCTGTTTACTTGCCAACAGAGTTAGATTGTCTTTCCTCTGATGGTCTCAGTATGAATGAATGAGTTCTGATGAATCATGAGTCAGTTTCTGCTCATTCTTTAACATTTTTCTGAAACCTGACCTGAGTGAGCGACAGTTTCACGCTGCGATGCAGCTGGAAGCTGCAGCTCACTGATATGTTTAGCTTCCTGCTGCTCGGCGCTGAGCTGCAGAAACAGGTGCTGCAGTTTATTTATGGAGGCAGGATCAAGACCTGCACACTGACCCCTCCAGTCTGGATGACACACTATGACCAGCGACAGATTTAAACCTGACATCATTATTAAACTGGCTGAGAAAAGAAGTTAGTGCAAAGGTTTGTCCTGCAACATCTAGATGCTGATATCTGATCTGCTGCTGTTTCTCAGGGTGACCAGGAAGTTAAAGCTATCCCACCAGGTAACGAGCCGGCAGAGTCCAGCGGCGGCGCTGCAGCAAGACCTGAGGTGGAACCAGACAAGTTTGAGCTCCCTCCAGAGTCGGACGAAGAGTACATGGTTGTGGAGGAAGCAGACTCCTCATCAGCTGGCCGGATGAAGAAGTCAGGCTTGACTCGCATCGAGAGCTTCAAAGCCACCTTCTCCAAGGAGAACATGAGCAAAACCCGAGAGAACCTGGGCACCAAGGTCAACAAACTCGGCGAGCGAATCGTAACGGCCGAAAGGCGCGAGAAGATCCGCCAATCTGGTGAGAAGCTGAAGGAGACCTTCACCAAGACCGTCCCAGCGAAGCTGAACCTGAAGAAAGAGAGGACTGTGGCTGAGGGTCAGGAAGGAGCGGAGGGAGCTGCAGAGGCAGCAGTTCCAGTTCCTCCTCCTAAAGGCCGTAAGAGCAGCCCAGGAGCAGCCCGGGCGGCTGAAGACGAGGCCAAGGCGGCCGAGTCTGAGGTACCGATATACGACATGAAGCAGCTGTCATAAATCAGGACAGTTTCCTTTGGACCTGAGAGACCAGAGAGAGCATGGATGTGGTTCTGGATGGAGGAAAGTCTCTGATTGTAGAAACGGTGGAGAGAAACGAGCGACAAGCAGATCGAATCACATTAACATGACTGAACATTGAGACAAGAACAGATTCCTGAAATCACTGCGATGTTTGATGCTGTGTTTTCAGAACATTCACCATCACAACCACAGGATTTGATCATTTTATTAAACAAACTGTGTGATTGGAATGTTTTAGGACTTTATCACAAACTGCTGCTCACTTATTTGCATGTTGAAGTTGAAATGTTGGACGAAATGAGTTTCTGGAACGTTTTGTTCTTAAATATCTTGAAAAATGAGGGAAAGTGAAGTGAAATAGTGAATTTCTTTGGAGGTAACTGTAAGGATTTGATGGTTTGCTCTTGCAGAAACGTTTATAGATTTTCAGATTTGTCTAGAAAGCAAAATAAGAACTTAAAATGCTCAAACATAAAGCAACACCCAGATTAGAGTTTATACCATCAGATTTGAACTGATCCCTCCAACTTGTGGGTTTTTTCAGGTTAGCTATGATTCGATTTAATAAGTGGAAGGTAATTTTTATTCAATCTGGATTAAAAAGTGCAAACAAACCATTAATTTTTACTGAATGTAGTAATGTAACTTCATCTTGGTTTTATCATAATTTTTTCATAAGGGGCCGTTATTAAAAATAAAAGCAGTTGTGTTATACTATTTGTATATTGTAGTCTTACAGATAAAAATATTCCACTTGAAGATGATAATCATAAGAATAAAATCTAACCTGTCCAGTTCTGAAGGAAACAACTGAACAGTGAGGGAAGTGAGTGTTGCTGAGTGTTTTGGTTTTATTTAACTAATGTTTGAGTTTTAATGTGAATATAATGTATTTGCACCATCAGTAAATTAACAGTTAACTGTGATTAGAACGATTATTAATCGATTTCATCAGTGACATGCAGGCTGTATTATTGCTACATCTTTAGAATAAAATCCCTTCAACTGAACTCATCTGACATCATGAAGCTGATTATGAAATCTCATAAAGTACCGTATTTTCCGGACTATAAGTCGCACCAGCCATAAAATGCATAATAAAGAAGAAAAATCCATATATAAGTCGCATTTTTGGGGGAAATTTATTCGATAAAATCCAACACAAAGAACAGACATGTCAACAGGCTGAATAATTGTACGGTTTGCTAATGTTACAAGACACAAAAACAACGAACTGAGAACGTGCTGGTATGTTAACACAACACATTAAGAGTTATTCAGATAACTAGAGCATAAATAACATGCTAACAAGTTTACCAAACCATCCGGGTCCAAATGAAATCTTCGTCCTCTTTTTCGCTTGCTAACAGCTCGGCTAACTTCTTCTACCTCTACAAAGGTAGAATAACAGGCCTAGAGCGCCCTCTAGCGGTTTAGTGTGAAAATAACATGTGATATGATATAATAATGTGTAAATTTCCACACATAAGTCGCTCTGGAGTATAAGTCGCACCCCCGGCCAAACTATGAAAAAAACTGCGACTTATAGTCCGGAAAATACGGTAATGCTTTATGCACCAGACTAATGATATAAGAATCATTCATGTCAGCTGGTGGACGCGGTTACAATGCTGTTTGACTCCAGGGATGTTTTATATTTTACCTTACGAGTATGAAATAAAAATATTTCATTAAAATCATCAAGAAAAGCTTCTTCCTCTAATTGAAGAAACAATCATTGAGTCACTGAGCTGTTTGCAGCAGCAGCAGGTAAAATCAGCAGAGCTGCACAAAAATATACAGAAAAGATCTAAAATATAAAAACATCCAGAAACAGAATCAAGATGATTCAAAATGCAGCCTAGAAACTGTTGAACTTTATTTCATATTTCTGGGTTTCTGGTTGAAAACAAATCAAATGAAAACAAAAGTAATATCTGAGGATCAGCAGGAAACAGAGACGATTCTCTTCTTTCTAAAGTTTATCACCAAAACCTGCAGAGAGAAGAAAGACGCACAGATCAGATCAGTGAGTTTCCAGCTCCTCTCCAGCAGCAGTCAGTGACGCAGC